>JANRGW010032453.1:11300-71187 GCA_024733675.1 Psilopsiagon aymara
ATGATCATCCTCGTGGCCCTCCTCTGGACTTGTTCCAACAGTTCCATGTCCTTTTGATGTTGAGGACACCAGAACTGTTGTTGATCTGCAACTCAATATAGCTTTTATACATGGTAGGCAGCAAGGTTAACGTGTGTTTGCACACTGCGGGGGGCCCTAGTACCAGACTTCTGTTTAAATTCTACCTTTGCTGTTGACTCCATTGCAAGTAACAGTGTGGAAGTCACCAGCCATGGCTTGGTTTCCAGGGCATTCTGTGACACACTTTAGAGCCCTACAGGGCAGCAGAGAGACTGCTGTGGAGCCCTAAAGGGCTGTGCAGTTATGTGTGTTGGGTTTGGATACGTACCAGAAGCTCTTGTACCCTATAAATAGGAATTTAAGAAGTCAAAAGTTTAACCCCTTCTACTCAGCTTGTTCACTTTCCTTTTATTGCAAGCTCTGGTTGACTGTTGGTCTAGATACAGAAGAAGTTCACTTTAACTGTGTCAGTTGTTGCACATCAAATAAAATCTCCTATTTATGGCTTTCATAAAGCCTAGCCTGATGCTTAGGTTTGCCTTTCCTTCTGAGTGTTTGCAACTTGTTTACAGCCTGTCAGTGTTTTGCCTTCCCTTTCTTTTACACTGGAAGAAGCCAGAGGAGGATGTCTTGGTTGTGTTCATGTTGAGTGAATACAATTATTCACTCTATATTTATTCCTTTTAGGTATTTCATGGAGAGGTTCCTTCAGGCCAGATGCTGTCTGTGAGCATCACAGCTCTCTGCAGTGCCGTCTGAGACCATACGAGCTGGACACAGCCATGGGAGATCCTTCAGCAGATGCCATGGATGGAAATATAGACACGTGCTGCAAAGACAAGCAGACTGAACTGGCAGAGCAGGTAGCAGCTATAAATGTGGCTGCTGGCCCAGGCCGAAGTGACCAAAATGGTGGAGGCAACACTGAAGAGAATAACACAGTTTTTTCTGATAACCTAAAAGACAGCCAAAGAAATGGAGTCAACAGTGATATGGGAATGAATGAATTTCTGCCTTCCCCACGGTCAGAAGATGCTCACTGGAGGAATGTTCCCAAGAGGCCTCTCACTAGACCTGTATTATCAAGTAGGAAGTTGTCTCTTCAGGAAAGATCATCAGGAAGTTATTTGGCTTCCAGCAACACACCAGGTTATGGTCCTTATGCCACAGGGCCATCACCACGTGTAATGAGGAGACCAACAATAGAGTCCAATCGAGTCTCCATATCAGATTCTGAGGTAGGCATATTCTCTCCTGTACTTGTGGTGTCAAGGTAAGGCAAATCTGTCTTGACTGGTAATGGTGTCTTCAGTCATTTGGAGGAGTAGATCTGAAAGCAGTGTTTCTTCTAAGGGGAAAAAAATCCCTGAAACCAGGGAGTGTGTTAGCTTGGAATGGCTTTTGCATCCATCCTCCAGACCTGTGCTGGGGGCAGCAGCACACGTACCCCTGTGGTGGCAGCAGTGGCACACAGAAAGCCTCTTATGCTGTTCAGAGAAAGGGCTGCAGCAAAATTGCTTTGCTTTCATGTCCCTGCAGTATGTGCCCTTCAGGAGTTTATCAGTTATGGCAGCTTTGCTGATGGTATTTTATGGATTTAAGCTTCTGGAGATTATGTATCTCCTACTGTGTTTTGTCATTATTGAAGGCATGATTTAATTTTATAAAGAGCTTAAATGCACTGATTCTTCCTACTCCTGTCAGGATTTCCCTTTGTCTTTAAAGCTTTTGTAATAGCAGTGGTAACCAAGGGCCATGACCCTCCTTTCCTTCAGAGGAGACTCTCAGAGTGGCTGTGGCTGTTCCTGCTGTCCATCTTGTGGCAGCTCTTTGCTACCAGACCTGGGCTTAGATTTGTCACTGAAGTGTTACATGCTGTTAGTGGTCAAGTATCTTGTTGGAAGCATCTGCTGGTTGTAATTCCCTGTGCTGTGATGTGTGTCATGTAGAGGATGGGGAGCAGAGGGAGGGGGCTGTTTGGGCCATGCTGCGCAGTGTGGTGCTGAAGATGCTGAGCCTGCAGCAATAGTCATGAGGAAGGGGCAGGGCTTCCTTTGACTGCCAGGCATGATGGAGGTGCAGTAAAATGGGTGCTTCTTGGGGCCACAATGTTTTTTAAAGTGCTACTGTCTGGGGAAAGTTTATCAGTAGCGAATGGGCTCTCTGGAGTACTGGAGAGGGAGCATCATCTCAGCAGCGCTGGCAGTTGGTTTGGGGAACATGGATTTACACCTGAATTTTCCCCCAAATCCAGGTTGTGACTCTTCCCAAGATTTTTATCTGCTATTTGTGGAGGAAAATCAAGTTTTCCATGCCTTGCTGTTTTTCTCCAGACTGAATTTCTTCCCAGTCGTGTTTGTCTTCTGTTTATGCTCTTGGGGCATGGGGCAGGGCAGAGGGAGTGGAGGGGGATCTCTGGGTGCCACAGCTCCGCAGTCTCACTTGGAGCTGCCATGAAAGAGAGGAACCAATGGTGGCATGGCCCCACCCTGTGGGGAGGGCTGCATCTCCTGCTCTGTGCTGCAGGAGAGGCCTCTGGTTCATCTTGTGACCATGAGCCTTGTTGTGGTGAGGGACAGGCCCTTTTCATGGGCATTTTCAATCCTTTTCCTGTAGAACTGGCAGTGCAGGAATGCTCATCCATGAATTCACCTCTGCTGCTGTGTCCAGGCACTGGAGTGGGACAGACAACAGCAGCCAGGAGCTCAAGAGCTGCTACACTCTGGCTCTTCCTCACCCAGTTGATGGAAGAAGATGTTGTTGAACATGGTTGTGCTGGTGCCACTGTGCCAGTGTGTTGATCTTGGGCACTGTCGTGCTCCCAGATGAAATGCCTAAATCCCACTGTGGTCATAAGGGCCCAAACCTCTGAAGTTTAGACTTTTGCCAAGTGACCTGAAGCTCAACATCTGTGTGGTTTAGTGTTTCCCTCCTGGAATGTGAGTGTTTGCTCCTTGCACATCTGAGAGGGTGGGTGCTGTGCACAAGCAAACCTGTCATTGTCCTCTGGGAAGTTTTGCAAGTTACATTAGCTGTGAGATGGGCTGTGACACCCCCCCAGGATAAGAGGATATCCACAGAAGGTGCACTGCAGAGATTTCAGCTTCTCTGACAGCAGCCATATGCTTCAATAAGGGGAATAGGGAGGAGAGGAGCCAGTTCTGGAAGCGGACATGACTTGTGTGCCAGCTCTCCCATCCTGCAGTACTTAGTGCCAGCAGTGTGGCTTGTCTGAAATCTGTTTCAAAGGAAGTGCAGTCAAGTGTGACTAGCACATTCCCATCTGCAAGCAAAGCCGAAATACCCTGTCCTCTTCCACAGCATCTGCATCCTGGGGAGCAATAGTTACAGCCTACTGTGTAGGAAATGCTTAGTTTGAAGTGCACATGTGGAGCCCTCCACTTCCCTGCTCCTGCAGCAGTTCTTTATGCAGTACTGTGTTTTTAACGGTCACTCTGATAATACCTATTCAGAGCCCTGCTCCAGTGCAGCCCAGATGCTTAACAAAGCCCTGCTCCTTGGAAACCATCATTCATATTAATGGCGAATCACAGTGGTAGGAGGGGAAAGGGAGCCCAGGTGAGAGCTGTGCAGGTTTGGAGGTGGGTGCTTGCCCTTGCAGCAGTGCTGTCAGGAGCTGTGCGTCATCTTCCCAGCTTACAGGGGCAGTGTCTGTATCCTGTAAGGAGTAACAAGAGGACTGGGAAGATGCATACTTACTTATAGAAGAAAGTTTGAAGCTGGCCACTGAATAATGAGCATTAAGTGTTAGGTGTGTGACAGCAAGGCGAGCGTGCAGCCTGCCTACAGCCTGGCTCCAGCATCCCATGGATGACCTACCTAAGTGGATATGTTGCACAGTCTTTGTCTTCCTGGCTGTGAGAGGCACTGACAGTCTAAATCTGAGCTATACAGCAGGGAACACAGAGAAATGGAGAGCTGATCTTCTGCTGTGTTGTGCATTTGCTCAATGTGTTTGCTCAGTACCTTTGCTCTAAGCAATAGCAAAGCTGTGCATGTGGGCAGGAAAGACTGTGCTGAGCCAGGAGGTACAGGCTGGGCTTCTAGGAGTTATGGGGGACTCCATGTTGAGGCTTTTGGCCCTATGTGGGGTACAATAAACCTGTGATGAGAAGTAGAGTCCTGGTATATGAGCAGCAGCTGCTGTTGCGTTTTCTGTTGATGGTTTTGATACACAGGCCCTCAGTGAGCAGGGAGGTTGGTGGGTCACTGACAAGATGCAGCTCACTGGTCACAGCATTGCCCCTGGTCTCCCTGCAAATGACTCTTGACACATCTTCTAGGCAAGCTGCACATTTGTAGCCAAGTCCCTGGCTCTCACCTGCTCCTTTCTCCTTGCATTGAGTATCCAGCACCATCAGTCAGTGCCTTTCAGGTGGCAGTTCATCCGTTGCTGCCTGAGTGAGTCACAATGTGCAAGAATGAAAATGAATTTGATGAGCATTTGGGCTTTATCAGTGGCACATGTGCGGGCACTGTCTATCAGTGGAGATGGATGGCATAGTGCATATCAGTGTTTCCTGTGTTATGCTGATAGCCATCTAGGCTAGAATCTGCTTTTCCTCTTCAGTCATAGCAGCAGTGTCAGCTTGCTGTCAGCAGCTCTGTGTCCTCAACTAATCTGGAGGAATAATGGAGAAATGTGCTATGAGGATACAGCAGAGGTGAATTTTCTGTTGTTCTCTGCTAAATTACAGAAGCACCATGTGTCAGTTAGAGAGACTCTGCTCAGCTTTTTAATACTGCTTTGATATTTGTTCACAGGTTGGGAGGAAAAGTTATATTCAGGGTGAGAGGACCCAAGAGCTGAAGCTTAGGCTGTGATGCTGCAGGAGGATTCCCCCAGTGGCAAGCGGGCAGTGAATCTGGATGTCCTGTCCTTGCCTTCTGAGTGGGGCTGCTTGGGTTTGTCATTTAGGAAGATGATGGCTCCTGTGCTGGCAGGGCTGCAGCAGAGCCAGGGCTTGTTGTCTTGCACAGGGGCAGTTCCCAGTGCCCTGGGACAGAGTTGGCAGTGCTGGTGTCTTGCAGGTGCTGGTGCCAAGTCTGGGTCTGCGGTATTAACTTTGCAAGAGAAGTAACTCGTTCTGCTCTCTTCACAGCACTGTTGTGCACTTAACCTGATTTGCCCTATTTCTATCAAAACTGATCTGTAATTTAAAAAGATTCTTGCTCATTCCCTCCTTTCTTGGATTATTCATGGAAGGTCCTTTCAGTGCTACCTTCTCTGGATGGAGTGCTCATGAGGCTGGTGGGATTTCTGCTGTCTTTGCTGCCCACCAGTGTTTTGCTCTAACAAGTGAATGGCTTTGTGTTTACCTGTGGCATGGAAGTGATTAAGCTGATGCTGTAACTGCATAACTGCAGAGCTGAGGCACAAGTCCCAGAATTTGGGTTGCTAGCCCACATTGCCTGTCTTGATGTGACATTCCCAGCTTCTGCTTGGTGCTGGTAATGTGGCAAGAGGAGAGGATTTTCCTAGGGCTGCTAAAAGCAGTTGCTGCTTTGCTGCACGAATGGTGCTCCAGTGCACCTTTCTCCAGGTTCTAGGGCAAGGCTCTTTGAACCATGTTTGTACAGACTGATGGGCACTTTGACACCATGTTTGGCAGCTTGTCCCCCTTAAAATGGCAGGGCTTGTATCTGTAAAAGGGTAGAGGTGCTGCTTGTTGGAAAGTGGCATTTGACAGTCCAGTGCTGTGGGGGGTTTTATTCTGCCATCCCAGAACAATCTTTATAGGTAGCCAGCAAGTCTTATTGGAGGGTGGATAGAAGAACAAAAAAAGATGTCTTTTTCCAGGCTTTCTCTCCACACCTGTGAGCACACTTAAGTGCTTTAGACTTTCTCTTCTCCAGTCTCTTCTGGCTGCATCTTTCTTTCACACATTCCCTTTCTCTCCCAGCATCCACCCACTCCCTGGCATCCCAGTTTTTCCAGCCCTGTTGACTGCATGGTCTCTCCACCCTCTGGGACCAGCAGGAGATCATTCCAGCTCCCAGCCATCAGCTGGGGCCCTCTGTGCTTTAGGAGGAGTGGGGAAGATGAGTCCGACCAGTGCATTCTCCCTCCTTGACGCAGCTGCTGCTGGCCCAACTGTTCAGGGAGGAGGATGAGCTGACAAAGGGAATTTTCCAAAGCTTGAGGTCCATGGCTTATCCCAGTGGCACGGAAAACAGGTTGCTTTGTCCTTTCTTTCCTTGGCTTCCTACATCTTTATCATAGGTCTCCTGCTTGTTTGGCCAGCTGGTTTGAAGCAACTGGTGTCCAAGAGCTGTGAGGCAGTGCTTCAGCGCCGGGCTGATCCAAATCTCATGCTCTTCCAGTCTCTGGGAGCTGCCTGGTTTTGTTTGCAGTGTACAAAAGTGAACCCAGGTGGAACCAGGGCAGTGGTGGGGACTAAGCTCCTACACAGTGTGGACTGGAGAGCTTCCCCTTCCATGAGTCTCACAAACTCATCTCTTCCCTAGTGCTCAAACTGCAGCTCTTTTGAAAAGATCATAGAGACTTGGAAAATGCCTCTTCAAAGAAGAGTCTCCCCCAGGCATTGCTAATTTCTTTTCCTTGTATTAATTAACCTTTATTTAAAGTTACATTGCCAACTTGTTGAAGGGCAACGTTTGAGAGAAGGAAAAAGGCCAAAGCTGCAGCTGCAGAGGGGCTGGAAGGGAGCTGCCTTCATCCCACTGGTCCCAGCCCCCTTTCATTCTTCTGACCCCTCTGCCAATGAGAGTATGCATCCGGCTTTGGGGTCTCGGGTGTGTGAGCCCAGCCAGCAGTGCTGAGCCTTGTGCCAGTGCTCCTGCCAGCAGCCACTCATGGTGCTGGGCTTCAGGTTCAGCACTTAGGTGTGGATGTTGTTCATTTCTTTTACCTCCATGAGCTCTGGGCTTTCTGTGTGTCCGTCTCTGCCCCTGAATAACTTGTTGTGTTCATTGCTGCCCCTATATTACCCTTTGTCTGGCTTTTATTTTTGTCTCTCTTTAGAACTGCTTTCACTTCCCCTTCCAGACAGGATGAGTTTAAACTGGAGTTAGTTCCCGATTTTCTTTCACATGCTCCTCTTTAAAGTGTATCCCTGGTAGGCTGAAACTGCATTCTTTTCAGATTCCTGAGTTTGCCTTCTTTTAAGGCATTCATTATATAAGTATGTGGGCAGTCTGCTTAGTTTGGAAACAAGCAGACTCTTCCTCCTCATCCCTGCATCCACCCCTGGACAGCAAAGCTCACTTCTCAGTTTCTGAGGGTTTCTGTCACCCAGTGTTGTTGTCAATGGATTTACGGAATTGGGCCTTGACTCTGGACTTCATAGAATCATAGAATGGTTTGGGTTGGAAAGGACCTTAAGATCATCCAGTTCCAACCCCCCCACCATGGGCAGGGACGCCTCACTCTAAACCATGTCACCTAAAGCTCTGCCCAGCCCGGCCTTAAATACTGCCAGGAATGGGGCAGCCACAGCTTCTCTGGGCACCCTGTGCCAGTGCCTCCCCAGTAAAGAACTTCTTCCTCATATCTATCCTGAACTTCCCCTATTTCAGCTTGAACTCATTCACTGTGCTTTGTGATTTTTAATCAGCTTTTGTTTTCTGTGGCATTGATTCTCCCCTTCCTCTCTTGAGTAATACCTTGGAGATGTGAACAAATGGGGCAGATTGTTTTTAAGGTGGGACAATTCTTGCACACTTGAACAGACACAGCAGTCTGATTTGCTGACAGCTTTTCATTTAAGGATCTCATTCCGGTTCTTGCTCTGTTCTTATTTAGCAGCAGTTGCAAATACATTGGCGTGATGAAATCAAGAGGATTGGACAATGTTATCTTTAAGAAACACTTGGCCCAGAGAAAAGTGTTTTACTCTGATAAAGGAGCAGTACAATTATCCCACTTCCTGCAGGAGAACCAAATTAACATCATAACCACCCTGCCAGTCTGCAGCAACACGTGGCAGCAGTCACTTGAACTGTGAATTATGGGCTTTCTCCAAGGAAAAAAAGGTAGAAGGCACCTATAATCTGGTTTGATTTCGCTGCATTCAGCTCAAGTGGTGGAAGCATGGGCAAAGCTCAGATGATAGCCAAAGGGTGTCCTGGCATTGCTTACAAGCTCTGTTTATCAGCAGTGGAGAGCTAGAGAGATGTTTCAGGTGATCAGTCTGGTGCAGGAGGAGAGTGGTAATGAATGAGGCAAAATGAGGGGTGGTGGGAAGGTGATGGTCAAAGGAATTGATGCCTTGGACACAGGGACAAGGAATTGCCCCTCCTCAGTTGCACTAAATGCTTTGGGAGGGGGTTTGCCCACTGGATGGACCATATCCTGCACAAAGGGCTCCTTCTGAAGGGCTCCACAGTGTGTTGGCAAGAAGCAGCAGCAGACTTGGCACTTTAGAGATGTCACCTGGGCTTGAAGCACACTACTGAGTGCAGAGCAAATTGTCCGTAGCTACTGGAAAAGGCTGTATTTACTCATGGAAGTGATCCTGACTTAGGGGAGGAAGCCTGGTAACAGGAGCTGGTCATTGCAGGAGCAGGAGATACTGAGGTGATTGGAGGCTTTCTCAGAGAGTGGTGGCTTTTCTGCCTGTCTCAGCCACTCTGGTGAGCATTTCCTCATCCCTGCAGTTTTGCACCGGCCTTGTGCTTTACATCTTTGCTTTTGCTGCATCTTGTTCTCTCCTGTCTTGTTTCTCTTAGTCCTGATGTATTGGGTTTTGCCTTTGGAAAAAACCAATTTGTGCTTTGCTAGCAGCAGAGTTAATACACTTCTGTGGGCTCATTACTCACGTTTGGCTCCTCTTCCCTGTCAGAGCAGTAGAAAAAGCTTTCCTTACTGAGAACAAGATTATGATAGAAATAATTCCTTGTATTCCTGACGAGCCAGTGCTTGCAAGCTTAAAAAGTCATCGCTTCACCATTCTTGTGTTCCCCTTCACTGTGATGATTGCTTGTGTTAGGACTTTCTTCTGTTGGTGATGGTGGGGAAAGTAAAAGATATCATCTACCATGTCCATGTTCTAATGCATCCTGAGAGGCAGAGGATGGGGATTCTGCATGGGGCCGAGGCTGTAACACCCCTTGATCTTGCTGAAGGCATCTGGCACAGCTTTGCTGTCCTGGCACTGCTTCTGTAGACTGCAGGGCTATTTTGAGGTTTGTGGGAAAGCTAATCTACCTGTCTGTGTATTTTATATCAGCTCTGTTCCTGGTGCAGAGGCTGGAAGTGAATTTCCAGCTTTTTTCGTGCTTGGCAGTCTCGGGGACAAATAGTGTGTTCCAAAATGCCGTGTGTGGGGAAGCATGTCCCATTTAAAGCTGAGCACACACCATGTCAGAGGGGCTCTTCCCTCACCCCACCAAGCTTGGGGCTCTCCCTGCCCCTGCAGTGCAGGTAAGTGCTGTGTGTGAAGTCCAGATGGTGGCAGAGATTCCCATAAGAGCTCTCTGACTCTGCCAGCAGCTCTGCGCTGCAGCAAGGTGTGAGCTCTCCCTATGGTCCCCATTGCGGTGGCCGAGGCGGGCAGGTCCCTGGGTGCTCCCCAGCAGCAGGGCAGCGCCAGCAGAGCCTGGTGCAGGCAGAGCTGGGTGCAGGTAAAGTGCTTTGCCCACACTGCACTCATGGTCTGGAGCCCCCCAGGGCTTCTGTGGCATCTGGGAGTTTCTGCTTGTAACTAATGAGGATGGAGGGGTCAGCTCCCAGTGAAATGGAGCTGTGGAGCTTTTGCTACTCTGTGGAAGTGTTTTCCTTTAGGTACTACGATGCTAAGGAAGTGTGGATTTAATACCAGGTAAGTGCCTGGCTTTTCTGTCCCACCTTGCTTTCCAGTGGTCAGTGCCTGGGGCCACCATCACTCCCTGTGCTGCTCCTGGTCATTGAGTAACTCAGCACCCCACTGTTACAGCCCCGTCACAGCTTGCAGCTTCCACCACCTTCCCACCCCTTGGGGTTTCAGTGCTGGATAGCTTGCACACAAGGATCAGATATGCTTAGGGGTCATGTATTCTACCACATCCCCTTTAAAGGAATTCTTTATTGTTTGTGTGGCACAGCAAAGGAGCTTGGGTCCATGTGCTCTCCTCCAAGACCAGCCCATGGTCCAGGTGAGGGCTCCTCTGGGTGCAGGCACAGCCTTTGTGCACAGCCCACAGAGGGACTCTGTCTTTCCCAGGCTGGTGCTATGACCCTGGGGCTGGAGTGAGTGCCTGGGAGCTGGGGAGCTCCATGGAGCTGGGGGCGGGTGTTTTCCTGCTTGGTATTGAGCACAGTAAAATCAAAAGCATTTCTGGTGTAGCACATTCCCATTTAAATGAGATTTAGTCTTTTATTATTCAGCACTCTGCTTCTATTTGATACTGATTCAAATTCAGTCATTTCCTTTTACCAACACTTTAATTATGTTCTTTTGATCTGCAGGACTGTGTGCAGTTAAACCAGTACAAGCTGCAGAGTGAAATAGGCAAGGTAAGTTCCTGGAGCTCATGTTTGTCACAGGCAGCCTGCATGTACACACATGAGTATGAGTGGAAAGACTGTGCCAGGCCAAGGGATCTTATTGGCCAAGGCCAAACCTTGTGTTTGATTTGGGGGTGTTTTGTTTGGTTTACGCCTTATTAGTTTGAGCAAGATTTGTTCAAGGTCAAAGTGGAGCTACTTCCTCTGAAAGCTAAATTTTCCTTCCTTCCCTGTGCAGGTTGTTCTGGCCTCCTTCCAGGGGGTTTGCTTGCCGAATGTCACACTAACAGCCTCTGATGCATTAATACAACCCATCAAGGAAAAAAAACAAAGATCAGGGCAGGTGTTTTTATGTCCATGAATGAAACACTAGTTTGATTCTAGACCATGTTTAAAAGCTGCAGACTGATTCAGAAGAGATTCCTCCAAAGTTATTTAGAGGTCTGGGCTGGTGAGCAGCTCAGACACCTGCACATTTGGATGTCTGCCACCATTGCAGATGGGGCCATGAGCGATGGTGCTGTCTGGAAGCTTACGTTTGCAGTCAGAAGGGACTGCACCCTGAGCTGCAGGGACCTTCAGCAGGAGTTTAGTTAGCACAAACTCCTCTCCAAAGCAAAAGGCCCCAGGCCATGGGAGGAGGGACCTTACCATCTGTGCTGTAGGCTGTGTGTTTGGCTGCTGGCATCAGTGGGTAAGGCTGGAGATACCTCTGCTGGTGGTACAGCAGATTGGTCTATGTTATCTGAAACTCACACACAGCTTATGGCTTTTGTCGTTGACTTAAGTATTGTCTAAGGAGAGCATGAGGCCTTCTCTGTGGTGGATTTGCCCCTGCCTCCTCCTTCCCTGTGAGTCACAGTGAGCAGACGGGCACCCTGAGGTTGGTAGAGGGTTTACTGGGCCTGCTGTGCTTCTGGATCATCTGGATGGCTTGTTGGTCTCCTGTGAGAGCAGGACCTTCATTCCAGCTCTGAGTGAGGTCAAGAGATATGTTTTGAAGGCTATAGTGTTAATCCTACTCATTTATTCAGTAGGTATTTGAACGAGGGGAGATTCAGATTAGGAAGAAGCTCTTCCCTGTGAGGGTGCTGAGGCATTGGCGCAGAGTGCCCAGAGAAGCTGTGGCTGCCCCATCCCTGGAGGTGTTCAAGGTCAGGTTGGACAGGCCTTGGAGCAACCTGATCTAATGGAAGGTCCCCGTGGCAGAGGGTTGGAACTGGAGGAGCTTTAGGGTTCCTTCCAACCCAAATTATTCCAGGTATCAGAGGCGGTACCTAGCCATGATGTCATGTCTTGCTTGCATAAAATATATAGTGTTGACACAGAACTGCAAAAATGCAGTGATTTGGATGGAGTCTGACTCCAAGCTGTCACTGGAGCTGTGGTTACAGCAGCAGTCCAGGTCTGCATCTGCCTGGTCAATGTGCAGTTGCTGGAAAGCAGGCAACTGGTCCTCACTGAAGTCCATTTGTATCAAGAGTTACAGAGGTTTTGTGCTGACAGTGGTCTTTCACACAAGTACAGGAAAGGGGGTCATGCAGAATTTCCACACTTGCACAAAACAAATCTGCTTGACAATGATTCTCTCTGCTCCTCACCCACGTTTGAGGTAAGACAGACACATTGGCTTTGGCTCAGGGCAGGATGGGCTAACACTCAACTCCTCCAGACACTGTTAATCCTCAAATGCCCCATGGCTGCGACAGAGCTGCCAAAACATGCAACCCTGGTGCGGGGTCGCATCACCTGCAGGCTTTGCTCAGGAGCATTAGTCTGGGACCTTGAAGGTGGGTTTTTGGTCCTTGTGTACGGCCACGGTGTACCAGCCTTGAGCAGCAAGGAGACAAGGTGAAGCTGCTGAACTGACTGTGTAATGTGTGTTTATTTTTAGGGTTCCTATGGGGTTGTGAAATTGGCTTACAACGAGAACGATGACAAATACTACGTAAGTGTGTCTCTCCCCTGCTGCTCATCCCTCTTTGCCCCCCTGAGAGCTAGAATCCTCTCTGCCTTGCTCCTTTACCATCTGCATATCTGATTTGGGTAGTGTGCTCCCACTGGATATGGATCTGCTGCTTATGTGCAGTGCCAAATGGGAGGGAGATGGGGTGGGCTGCCTTATGCAAGAGGCAGGAATCTCAGAGGCAGGCTCCTGATTTGTCCTGACATTTTCTAGCTATGAAGCAGGTCTCCTGAAATTAGAGGCATGTGGGTGGTGGTATGCAGTACCTGCTGTGCATTGAAAGATTGGCCTGGAACCAGCAGGCAAGATATGTAAGGAAATGGGGGTGTTTATAAGAAAGATGCTGAACAGCACGGGCCAGCTGGGCGGTGCCTGGCTCCCCTGCAGCTTACCCCCATGTGGGATGCCTCCCTGTACACCAAACAGGACCTTACTTGTCAGGTGGTGAGGTGTAGGGTGCAGGGCAGAAGGCAAACCTTGGCTTTTAAATCCTTTCCTGAGCTGAAGCCAGAGTTGAAGGATTTCAGATTCAAAAAGGCTGCTGATGTTGGAGGCTTCTTCTCTGGTCCTTCCCTTTCAGAGGCAGGTGGATCCTGGCTGTCCCAGCTGGGATTCCCATAAAATCCATCTGCAGATGTGCGCATGTCCCTGGGCTTGCCCTGTGGCATGGTTTGATCAGACTGAGGGCAGGAGCTGGGCAGCTGGCAAAAACCAAACTGCCTTGTGTGCGTGTCTGGGCCTGAAGGCTTGTGGAAACAGCTTCCAGCAGCTTCTGGTGGATCCAGGGCAGGTACCTGCTGAGCGAGGGTTGTGGGGCTGTTAAGCCCAAACCCTGCTGCCCTCCGTGCAACGCTGCCTGCCTAGCTCAGCTCTGTACTGTGCCTGGTGGGAGAGGTTCTACTTTCACTACTGCCACGGAGTTGCCACACGTGGGTGAAAATGGGCCCATCAGGGCACCCAGGCAGACACTTGTGTGCTGCTTTCTCCCTGTCCCAGTGCACAGAACTGCTGGGAACAAGAGTATGCTATGCAGATATAAAGTGTGCTCATTCCCTACTAGTCCCTCGCTACTTTTCATCCGTTACTCTTGGATTTACAAGTGACATACCAGGTTGGAGGAGTTAGGTGGGACTTATATGTCTGTTACTGTTTGTTTGCCCTTTCAGCAGGCATGAAATTGTGGGAGAAATGTCTTGAAATGAAGGATGGAAGAGATGAGACAAAAATCTGGACAAGGTGGCCAAGCAAAGGAACCACAATTCTTTCCATCTCCTTTCCTTTCCAAGCTGACTCACCCACCGCACCAGAGTAGTTGCTGTTTCCAGCGGATCCCTTTCTCTGCTGCCCTGCGAGTCCTCCCTCCCATGCCCTGTGGTGGGACACTTCTGATTGGCAGTGGTGGCTTCCCTGATCCGTCTGTCCCACCAGCTTAGGCAGTGCCGGGTCCAGGAGCACAGAGAGGGAGCGTCTCCCATTGCAGTTATTTCCAGCTGAAAATATTGCTTTGAAAGTTGTGATCTTTACTTTTGGTGCTGCCCTTTTGTGTTCTGAGAATCCTGATGCTACGCTGCGGGCAGGGTGATTGTCACTACTTGGCAGGAGAGAGCTGGGTTTAGCTTAGCATTGCCTGTTGTGTTCTTGTCCATGTTTTGTAACTCCATAGACATGGATTTAGCTGGTTGACTCAAAGTCAAAAGTGAAAGCCTGTGTTCAGGTTAGCCTGGTGTGTGTTAGTTAATCCCCACTTAATCTGCATTTCTTTTTCTAATCTAAGCAAACACTTTAAAGCTACTGCAGTATCAGAGGAGCTCCCCTGCCTGGGCGGGCAATGTTTCAGCCTCACTACCTGAAGAGGGACAGGATATGCAGATCCCAAACCTTCTTTGGTTCACCCTGATCCTCCTTTT
Source organism: Psilopsiagon aymara (assembly GCA_024733675.1). Taxonomy (NCBI): domain Eukaryota; kingdom Metazoa; phylum Chordata; class Aves; order Psittaciformes; family Psittacidae; genus Psilopsiagon; species Psilopsiagon aymara. The sequence goes on from JANRGW010032453.1 coordinate 25,663, forward strand.
GGGGGTGTTTGAGCCAGGATCTGAACCAGGTCTCAGCTGGGATGCTGGGGCTGTGAAGGTGATCCTAGGAGGTGTGTGGATGCTACAGCAGACGGAGAGGTGGGACCAGAGCAAGAGCTCATTGGCAGTGTCTGCCTGTGTTCCATTGCAGTGGATGTGGGAGAGGGCAGGTGTCTGCACTGCTGCTGAAGGGCTGTGATGCTGAAGTCTGTGTTTCATGCACTTCTTAGTCTTCAGCTGGGGTAGCAGAAGCTTTCCCCCTTTCCCAGCCATATTCACATGTAGACAGACTGTCACCCTTAATCCTTCCAGGTGCCTGTGCAGATGTTTTCCCAGAGGGAAGGCCATGGTGGAGGCACCTCCGCTTTTCCAGGACATTAAGACACCCCAGGAGCTGGCAGACAAAGCTTCAGAGAAATAGCAGCCAACTGCATAACTGGCTTTCCCAGCGCTGAGATAACTTCCATGTCCATATCACTCATATCTGAGACTGTGTTGCAGCAATGCACCCTGACACGCCTAATGCCTGTTAATAGAAGCAATTGCAACTCTGATAGCTGCGGAGGGCCTTTTCTTTGTGCCTTTGCCCACATTTAGCTCTGGAGGGTTGGTTTTGTCTCAGTGCTGAAAAGCAATAACAGGTAATGGAGGAAATCAGCCCCTTGGTCTTTACTGAGCAGCCCCTGATCAATTCACATTTGCAGTGTTTTAGCACGAGGCCAGAGTGTTGCTGCCTGCTTTATTTTCTTTAGTGTGCTGTGATAAAAAAAACCTCAAAGAAAGCAGAAGATTTTTGTTTTGAAGTATAATTCAGAGTGTGCCTCCTGGTTATTGCTGAGGCTGGGGCCCTTTGCTAGCTCTCATAGAAAAGGCAGTTTTATAGGTACCAGGAACTGGATCTAGCTCCTGTCAAAGCAGAAGGGAAGATTTCTGTTGCTTGAATGAGTTTTGGAGCTGGCCTAAGATTAGGAAAAAGAAAAGCTGATCACATTTGGGCTGTATTTACTTCACGGGGTTTTTACCTTCCATTAAAGACCAGAGAGTGCTTCCAAGAGCTTTATCCTTCATCTACGTGAATGACTGCAGTGCTGTGGAGGGCTGTGAAAGCGTGCTGATCAGTGGATGCAGAGAATGTATTAGGTCAAGGAAATGGAACTTTCAACACCAAGTATGTGACGCAGTGCTGTCTCCCAGGAAGGCACCCTGTTGGGATGCAGAGGGCCCTGCCACTGCACTCAGTTCCTGCTGCTGCTGCTGGGGCTTGTGAAGGTGTTACAGCAGCATTTGTGGGGCTCTGCCAAGGAACGCTTTGCAGCTGGAAAGGTTTCAGTGTCTCAGTTTGCAGGAGATGCTTTGACAGTGACCATGGGAAAAAAGAAATGCCAAGCTCTGTGGAAAAGCAGCAAATAAAAAGCAAAGGCAAATGTGTCCAGACGGAGATTGAGTTTGGAGTCATTGTGCTGATGGAATTTGATTCTGTGATGCCTCAGGTCATGTCTCCTTCCTGGTTTCAGTCTCTAAATCAGCTTGCAAAGAAAAGTGGTTATGATGTACATTTGTTATGCTACTTCTGGACAAAAGCAATAGCATTGTAGGTTGTCAGTGGGGTTCTCTTTTCCTTTTTCTTCTTTTTTAATCTGGTTTCCTAAGAAACAAGATTTGTGTGGTTGTGCTCTCTGCCTCTGTTTGTACCTAACAACCTTTGCGTGGAGGGCTGCTTTCTACCAGCTCTCAGTGATGGGGAGAAATTCCTTGCAAGTTTATGAAAAGAAACAGCTGAGCAAAGTGCTGCTGCAGAGGAGAAGGTGGCCAGCAGCAAGCCCAGAACTTTCTAGCCCCTGGGGAATCCACTTTGGTCACCATCCAGGTGGGAAGGGAAGGCATGGCTCCCACGTTTCTCATCCTCTTGCTCACGTAACACTTGCTACTGAACCACTGTCAGTTGCATAGTGCTCTTCTTTCCTGCCAGAGCTTCCTTCTTAGCCACTTTATCTGATGGATGTTGTTCTCAGGACAGGCAAGGAAGGGCTGGAAATACTCTCTGGTCTGCTCAGCATTTCTGCAGGGTGCTGTCGTGCACTAGCAGAGGATTTAGGTGGTTTGTCGCAAGCTTTGAGCAGCATCCCACTCCCTTGAGGGCTGCAGGTAGGGACTGTGCACAGGTCTTTGCCCTTGCAATGCAAGTCTCTCTGTTAGCAGATAAAGTGACATCCTAAGTGCTGTGAGAACGTAGCAAAGGACAGCTGGTAAGTTCCATTGGCTCAGTCCATTTTATCACCCTTCCCTCCTGCAACTAATGGCTGTTTTGCTGTTGTTACCAGCAGGTCGAGGTCTTGCTGTAGCAAAAGCTGCTGTAACCCAGGCATCTCTCTCCCCTAGGCAGCTTCCCTGTGATGCTAGGAGGAGAGCAGTAAGCTTAGATAATAACCATGCAACAAAGAAAAGCGCATGATTGCTGCTGCCTCTCAAGAGAGTATGTCCAGACCCCATCCACATGTGAATAGTTGGAAGGAAGGTGGGTACAAGGGCATGTGTGGAGGAAATCTCCTCCAGGCTCTCTTTTCCTGAGGAAGCTGAAGCAGTGCTTGCCAGTGCAAAGGGAAAATCCCTCAGCTTGGCTCTGAGCTGGTTCTTTATCAGGAAGGCATTACCTGGGTAATTAGCTCTGCCTGTGAGTACAGATGTCTTTGGCTCTCTCAGCCATGTGAGCCCAGGAGATGTCTGCTGAAGCATCGCTGTGCTGCTCCCATCATGCAGAGCCACAATTCAGTAAGGAAGCCTTGTCCTGCCTGCTCATGCTGTAATTAAAGTGAGGCTTCTCCACCATGTGCTCTCCTCTCTGCTCTTGTGATAATCAAGTGTCTCTAGCTGTTGCATGATGAAGTTTGCTTTTCATCCCCCGTGGGACAGCTCCTCTCTTCTGATCTGGCCATGCTTGTATAGCAGCAAATGCTGGTGCTTTGAGGTTGGTATAACCACATTTTGGTGTTTCTTCCACAGCAGTAGATGTGCTTTGCAGTCAGCTCACTTATGAGACAATAATCCTCACTCATCTCTCCCTCGTAGCTTCCTTTGAGGAGTTTGGGTGTCAACAGTAGCTCATGTTCCCTCCATTTTTGTCCCTAAGAGCTAATGCTCCTCTCTGTACCTTCCTGCTCCCTCCAACCTCTCCCCAGAGCCTGCCCCCAAGCATTGGTGCAGCTTGGGAGGTGTCAGCAGCAAACTGCATCCTTTGTTTCTTCTTTTCCTAAAGCTCCTTGCTAGAAGGCAGGTAGGACTCCAGGTGGGGTGGGAGCAAGGAGAGCAAGATTGGACAGAGCCTTGGGCAACATGGGCTAGTGTGAGGCATCCCTGCCCATGGCAGGGGGTTGGAACTGGATGAGTTTAAGGTCCTTTCCAACCAAACCACTCTGTGATTCTGATTCTCCTCCCAGGCTGATGATGGTTGGATCAGGAATAGGTGTACCAATTCCTTTGTTTTTTCCAACAGATTTTCTTTGTGGAGAAATAAAAGTGGAGAGCATAGGAAGTCCTCCAGGCTTGGTCCTGGCTGTCCTTGGAGGTGGTTGCACACATCATGCATACTCTTTCAGCAGACCATGAATCATTTGGCTGTGTATATTGGCTGCACCACTGTGCTAAGTACAAGATAAGCACTCTGAGTCTGTCTCTCAACACCGTTGTTCTCAACAGTTGGCTCACGAGCTGTCAGGCAGGATTGAGAACTAATGTCTCTTCTCAATTACATGGATGCAAATCCAGAGGATTTCAGTGGATCAGGACCAAAACCAACAATCCTTCCAACGAGCCATGAACCTGGCTGCAGATGGAGCACTGATGGGAGGTGGGAATCCTGGGGCGTGCAGTGGCATCGCTGCCAGGAAAAACAGTTCGGGAAGGAGTTTGCTGAAGTGGGCTTGGTGACCTGCTTCTGGTGTGCATGTTAAAAGCAGGGAGCGTGCAGGGAGCCTGCCTCCATGGTATTAATGCAGAGTTCCTTGGCATTTGTGTCCTGCAGCAGTGCTTGCTTGATTATGTTTTGCAGGGGTCACTCCAGTATGAATTACACATTTGGATGCTTAGTGAGTAGGAGTAAGTACCAATTCTGGACGAGAGGAGGAGTGACCATCATAGCTCCCAGGAGCACAGGCTGTTTTCCTAAGCAAATTGTACCATAAGCTGGTTTCTCATGAAGTATTTATCTGCTGGACCACTCGGGGCTGTTGGAGTGGCCCTCAAAAGGGTTATTAATGCAGAGAGCAGATGGAGGCAGAGAGACTGCTTATTAAATTCACATTGCCTTTTGCCACTATGCTAATGCCAGTCTGGATGGCAGAAGAGATTACCCTGACCCTCTCCCACAGCTCAGCTGCCTTCCTGGCATCACAGCAGTGCCAGCATCAATCAGATATGAGAATGGAGGGAAGCCATTAGCAAAACCCCACTTCTTTCCCTGTGCTTCCACTGTACAGAGCTGGATTCTCTGTTTCTGATGGTGCAGGGATGGATGCCCACAAAATATCTCATTCACAGCCTTGGGAATGGTGCTGGATCACACTGCAGGTGCTCTATATTGCTCTGGCAGCATGGAAGACATTTATGAGGGTAAAGAATAGTGCCTGGGAATAGCAAAGGCATCCCCAGGCAGCACAGAACTGGTGGAAGGGCTGTGTTCTTGTCCCATTCCAGGTCTGTGAAGTAGGTTTCAAGGGTGTTCACTGTATGGCTGTGAGTTTCCAGCTCTTTTGCTTCTTAGACCCTTGGGCAAAGCAAAACATAAGATGGAGCAGCCTTGAAGTGGCTCTGACGTGCAGCATGGCCGTAGCATCATCCAAAACAGGAGGTACATAAAGGTCAGCTCGAGGAAGCCACCTCTTCCTGCAGGCTTCTGCCCCAAATGCAGAAATCTTGATTTATTTTAAATTGGACAATGAAAAAGGAGCCCAAACAATTTCTTTTTCAGGGGAAAAAGGTGAATTAAACCAACAGTTAGCATTGCCTTTAGGAAAGCTGGGTCAGCGTGTGTGTGTCTGTTGTGGCCACCACTAACCAGGAGACCTCTAGGTTAAAGAGCAGACCTGAGCCAGCCCCTGATGCCCAGCAAATTCTTGAGTCACAGTCGTGAGCACTTTGGCTCTTGTTCAGTTTTAACACTGCTTTTCCTTCTTCCTTCAGGCCATGAAAGTGCTCTCCAAAAAGAAGCTCTTGAAGCAGTATGGATTTCCACGTGGGTATCTCACATTTAGAGGTCTGCCTATTGTCCTGAGCCAGGAAAACCTCTGTAGAAACCTTATCTGCAATGACTGCAGGCCTTGGCCTAATTTGAAAGCTGCCCAAGTAGTTGGGGACTGATTAAAATGCAGTGGGTAGTGAAGGGGAGGCACAACCACAGGGAAATTCAGTGCACTGGGTAATTGGGTTTGTGGCTTTGATACTGAGTCTCTTTGAAGTGCTGACTCTTCCATGTTCACCATCCTAATTGAAGCCTAATTAAGTGCTGGAAGTTGGGCAGGATAGACCACCTCCTCACAGGAGCTCTTCTACCCTCTCAAATAGCACCTGGCTCCAGTGGCTGGGAATCTGTTCTGAGAATCTGGTCTGAAAGGGGCTTGGAAATCTCAGTTCCAGTTGGAGACTTTAATGCTTTGGGATGATAACAAGGTGATAAGATCTTCCAGAACAGCTGGATGTCTCAGCACAGAGGGGGCAGTGGCTGCTTACTCCTGCATGCCAGGTGCTGCTGAGAAATGAGTTGTTCTTCACCACATTATCCCACTTGCAGGTCGGCCACCTCCCAGAGGGTCGAAAGCATCTTCTGGAGAGCAGCCAAAACCCATGGCACCACTGGAGAGAGTCTATCAGGAAATAGCCATCTTAAAGAAACTGGACCATGTCAACATTGTTAAGCTGATAGAGGTGAGCTGCTCCTCCACCCTACACAGAAACAAGTCTGGTTCTTTTCTTCTTTCTTGAGCTGCTCCTACTTTAGCCAAAATTGATTTAAAATAGTTATTCAGAAATTTAGGCTGGTGATACCAAGCAAGATCATCCCAATCACATGTGCCAAACTGACATACTTACCTTGGGCTTTGGGCTGGTGGCCAGGAGAAGGCAGCTAGCTGTGCTCGTGGAGGTACCAGCAAGCTTCCACCAGTGAAATTTGTGTGTAGCCCAGCCTGGAAAGGTACACAAGTGCAAGGCTTTGGTGTCATTTTTGTTAGTGGCTGAGGTCAAGTTAGGACAAACAGTGCTGTTACTGGGAGGCTGTTTCTCCAGATACAGGCAGAAGCCTAGATTTTTCTGGAGACAGGAAAATGTGTCCTTCAAAGCCCTTCTTTTTGCAGGAGTATCTCAACCCCAGCCTAAGGCATTCTCAGTGCTTTGCCGCTCAGCACAGGGTACAGGGAGCAGGACAATGTTACTTTTTATTTTCCCTGCAGGTTTTCTTTTGCCCCTTTCCCCTTACCTCTCTGTTATCCATTACAGGTCCTTGATGATCCTGCAGAGGACAACTTATACATGGGTATGTGATGTATGCTGACAGAATCATCTGGGCTTAGACATAGTGATGCAAGTAACAGGGTTCAGGATCAGTACTAAGAGGAAACTTGTACCAGCTTCAGCAGACTTATTCTTTCTGGAAAGTTAAACTTCTGTAAAGGCAACTGGGATGGAAGAGCCCCTTGCAGTGGGATAAGGCAGCCTTGTGTCTTTGTGCAGCTGTGCACATCCCCTTGCCATGGGGACACAAAGAAGCATGTGACAGAGATATGTCAGTTCCAGTCCTAGAGCTGGGAGAGAAGGAAAGGGTGCAAGATGATCTCTCACGCTCCTGGTATGAGGTTGGTCTCTCCAGACTCTGCCTGTGGGCAGTAGATAGTGGTGGTGACTCTGGAAAGCAGTCTGACCCCTGCAGAGACACTGAGCACCCCACTGAGCCTCGAGACCCCTTACAACAGCAGCACTGAGGTGCTCTATGAGATGGCCCAGAGGAGGGGAAGGGGATGTCTGTCTCTGTTCTGTCTCTGTTTCCCTGTTATGTTTCCTCATGAGAATGGCTCAAAGGTTGCTTTTCGTGAAACAGTTATGGGATGCATTTGAAGCTGCTTGTGAAAGGGGGCTCTGCTTCGCAAATGAAGCTATGTGCCTTTGAAAGGCCACTTTTCCCTTTTGGCTGAAGCCCCGGTGGCACTCTGGGAGCATTTCAAAGCAGCCCCCAAGGTTGATGCATGTGTGATGGGGAGGGCAGCTGAGGCCCTTGTTTTAAAGGCCTGAACTCCTAGGGATGAGAGAAGGGGAGAAATGAGGTAGCAAGCTTTGTTGAATGAAGATAAATGCATAAGGAAGTCAAAACAGCTGCAGCCAAGAAGAAAACAACAAAAAAAAACCCAGCCTCAAACCCCAGCCTCTTGTGGAGCAAGATTTCAGAACTGGCAGCAATAGCAGCTGGACAAGTGGGAAATCTCTTGGTCCCACTGGGGCTCCTGGGGAGGTTGCACTGGTCCCTGGGCAGGGGGCAGTGGTGGTGTCTCTCTTGTCCATGCCCCATCACCTCTTTGCTCCCATTTGCTCTGCCTGGGATCCCATGAGTGGTTCAGACAGAGCAATGCAAAATCAATGCCTCTGCATCTCTCTCAGCAGCAAGGGGAAGCTGTGGGTGCTCAGCACTACTCAGGACTGAGCTGTCTGCACGTGGGCTTCCTCCCTCCTCCTGCTGACCCATCCAGTGAGAACTGCACCTTCCTCCTTCCAAAAATGCCCCCCACTACAGAACAAAGCTAGAGAAAGTGGAATTTGCTCTTTGCTAGTTACTGCTGGCACGAAGTACTGCTGTGAGCACTGCTGCATGCTCTTTTGGAAGAAAGCAGGGCATAGAGGGTGCCAGTAGGAACTGAGCAACCTGCCATGCCAGAGGATGGCTGAATATTGAAATGCTGCCATAAGCTGCAGCTTCTTCAGCCTGGAGAGCGAGAAGAGCCAATGCAGGCTGCCTTGTTGTGCTTGCACCTTCAGCTGGTCCAACACTGCAGGTGTAAGCAGTGCTGCCTGGTGTTCTGGGGAAGGCAATCTGACCAGATTGCTTGGGAGGTGCAAAGAAATCCCTTAGTAATTCCTGAGGAAAGAGTTCTCCTACAAGATAAACCAGATCTTTCTCCTGTTTGCAGGAGACAGGATCAGAGAACCACATTTCCACTGACCCCCCTCATCAGGCACAAAACCCGATGTGCTCTACAAACCTCAGCTCACACCAACAAATCCTCTCCAGTTGCTCCTGCCAGGGAGCGTTTGCCTCTGACAGCCATGTCGCTGTGCTGCTGATTGACACAGCAAAAATAGAGCAACATGTTCTTACAGCAGCACATTCAACATCAGCAATCTAGCAGAAATATCACACCAAACAGCCTCCCTGGAGGTTCTGAAGGAGCCAGGACTCACATAAGCACTGGGAGGGAGCAGCAGAGATGTGGCTGATAAATTAGTGTCCATTGCCTCCCTGCGTGCAGCTGGCAGGGGTGGGAGATATTTGTCTGCTGAAGAGATGAATATTTTCATTGACATGGGTGAGGGAAGAGCAGTGAGTTGAAGAGAAATTGATTTTGCAGGTATGGGAATGGATGTGTTTTTGAGGTGCTAAAAAACAAATAAGCCCAATCTCCTCTCCTGATTCATTCATGGTTTGATTTCCTTTTCTTGCAGTGTTTGATCTCCTGAGGAAAGGGTAAGTAGCCCTCCTGGGATTCCTTCTGTCGAGAGTTTTGGTGATCATCATTAGCTTCCTAGGTGAAATGGAGGTTTAATATGTGCAGCGGCAAATTGCTCTCTGCAGGCTAGCACAGAGGAGGCAAAATCCAGCTGTTTTGCTTTGTTACAGCAGGGAATGATGTGGTGAATAGTGATGGGCTGGAGGGCACATCCTCGTGTCAGGCTTTGATCTGGAAAACAAATTGGAAGCCAATTCCCCATCAGGTGCCTGGAAGAAAAGGTTTTAATAGCAATACTCTGCTGGGTAACAGCCACATCGTGGCTTTCTCTGGCACAAGGGGTCTAAGGTTGCATCACTTACTTGCCACCCATTGCCTTATTTTGCCCCTACCTCTAACGTGGCGCAGAAGGCTGTTTTCTTGGCACGTTTTACCAAAGCAGAAGAAGTGATAAGGTGATGGGAGTCTCCTCACCGCTTTTTGCTACTCCTGCACTGATTCTGCAGCTCTGCAGAGCCACAGAGAGCTCAGGAGAGCTATACCAGGATGGGGGAGATTCCCAAAGGGCTTAATTTTCCCTCTGCTCCCATAAGCAAGCCTCTTGCAGGCTGCCAGCTCCAGCAGGCTGCTGGTGAGAGGCTCCCCAGTCTCCCTGGTGACCAGGCTGATGTCTGTCCTGTATGAGAGGGGGCCGAGGGGAAGCTCCTGTAACCAGCTGCGGCCAAGGAACGTGCAGTGCAGCCTGTCTGCGTCTAGCAGAAGGCAATTAGACTCCATTAGTGGCTCTGCCAGTCCTGCCATTCACATTATTTCTCCCTGATTTCAGCAGCAGGAAAATGAGCGTGAAGAGGGAGGGAAGACAGTGGCACGAAAATGCAAATGAGAAATGGTCATCAATCAAGTGGGCAGCAGGGGAGAGAGAGCATGCTGCAGGGAAGATTTGCTGCTGGATGCTGAGGAGAAGAGCCACAGAGCCTGGTTTTGGCAATGGGCTCTTCTCCACCAGGGTTTGGTTGCAAGGACAGTGTCTCAGGAACACTCACTTAAATACAGCTTAAGTCAGTGGGCATACATCCAAATGCAAGGTCAAGCTCCTGAGCACAATTAGGATTAACCCCCATTGCAATGGAATCCTTAGCTCCTGCCATTCTTCCTCTGGGGAACAGAAGATGCTGATTAGCTCTCACAGCCTTTTTGCTCTCAGGCACAGGCAGAGGAGGGGCTTTTAGAGGATACTGTGCATCTCTCAGCAGTGGAAAGCGTACAAAGGAAGCATACAAAGGAAGGGAGAGGAGAAGCTGGCCAGGTAACCTTGGCTGTTCAGGGCTGAATGGCTGATTCCTGAACAGCTCAATAGGTTTTCAAAGCAGTTTAGTACAATGCACTTGAAATATTCCCACTTAACCTTTGAGCCAGGGTTCATGTCTGGATTCTGCCTTGGTTTAGGCTAGCTGCATGCTGGTGTTGCTTCAGGACTGAGCCCTGGCAGACATGACATCCAGTGCACTGCAGCAGGCTCTTCCCCACTGCTGCCTGATACCTCCTGTTGGTCCTGGTGCTCACAGCCATGAGTAGCTTTGGCAAGAAACCCAAGGCCAGATCCAGTTTGTTCTTTTTGTTCTTTCACTCTACTTTTCCCACTAGCACCCTGAGTGAATAGTATTTGCGTTGTTTTGTGCAGCCATCAGCAGTTAATCCTGATGTTAACAAGGGCTCTGTGGATCACGCTGGCTTCAGGGACTGTGAAAAGCCACCCACCACCTCTAGCTGAGTTCACTAACCTTGGTGTCACCATGTCCAGAAGGGATGGCTGTGCTTCCATCCTATGTCACAGCACCCAGAATCTATTGGGACGGTGGCCTTCAGTAGCGGGGATGTGGTGATGGAAAATGTGAAACTCCTCCAGCAAGGAGTGTTACTGCCATTCTTCAAAGTACTTTAGTTGCTTTTCCTCTTCTTAACAGGCCTGTCATGGAGGTACCAAGTGACAACCCCTTCAGTGAGGAGCAGGCTCGGCTCTACTTCCGAGACATTGTCTTGGGCATCGAGTACTGTGAGTACCACCAGCACTGACAGCAGCTTTCCAGAGCCTCCTGCTCAGCTGGGGAGAAGCCTTTCAACTCAGCTGAGCAAGAGAAGGTCCCCTCTAATTGCATGTGATGGGGTTTGCAGTGGGTGGTGGCCCTCCTGAGCTCACATTTACCCAGGCAGTATCACAGATGCTGGTAGCTGGCTTTCCTTGGAAAGAACATTAGGAAAATAGTTGCTTCCTTTTTAATCCCGTTTATGTCCTTCTGGAGAGTGTCTTTGAAGGCAATTGCAGAGCCTGAAAGTGGGTGTTTGCAGTGACATGGACTGAGCCAATTAGATACAGCTGGAACAAAGTAAATAAGGCCCAGCTTGGATCCCCTGCTTCTCACTCATCTTAAGGCCCTGCATATATCCTCAGCTGAGCTACTTGCACTGGAGCAGTTCATGCACAGCATGCTGCCAGGACCCATGCAGCATGATCACACGTGTGAGGGATACCCATGAGCTGGCTGGTCTGCAGTTACTGCTTCTGTACCAGCTGGGAGCATTGTCAAGCTGCTAGTGAGCTGCACTTGTCTCTGTGACTGTTTGATTATGCTGTCCTCCTTGTAGACAGCCCTTCTGTAGAGTATGGGATCTCATCACTGACTGCTTCTTTTGCACACTGATGCACTAAGAATTGACTTTAGATGGCTAAATATGAGGAGGAAGAGACAATACAGCTTTTGCAGAGGCAATTCATGCCTTACAGATCTATTAGTTTTCCAGAGGAGAAAACAAACATGTAGATAAGATGATCCTGTTACTTCATTGTGTTTTGACTGCCAAATAGCTTTTGATTAGATCCATTAACAGTAGCTGATAAAGAAGCTCATAAGTCTCTTTGGATGAATGGCCTTTTGTGGGTTAATAACTAGACAGTCAGGAAAGCAGGAATACAGGTTTCACAATGGAGAAAAGTCATGCAGTTAAACAAGAATCCATAATGTGGCCTGGGTTGTTCAATATATTCCTGAATGACCAGTAAAAGGGTAGAGTACAATAAGAGAGGTTGGTGATGACATCTAATTATTCAGAATGGTCATTGTTACAACTGACTGTGAAGTCTGGCAGGAAGATGCCATGATAGCAAGTGATGGAATGATAAAAGTTCATTTTTATCAGTTGCTGACTGCAGGGTAATGCATGAGGGGGAGAAACACCACTAAAAATGTGTGCATCGTGATGGGCTCTAAATAAGGTATTCTCACTCAGGCTTCATTCTGGATGGTTCTCTTGAGAATGCCAGCCCATTACTTAGTGCCATTCAGCAAAGCTAATAAGGTTTGGGAAGTTATTGGCTATGAAATAGAGAAGAAAACAGAAAATGTCATTATACAGTGATTTGGATCTGTAAGACTCTTGGGTACAGGCAAGGAGTACCTTGAATATTTTGTGCAAGTCAGCTCAGCCTGCCTTAGGAACAGCTCTCTAGAACTGAAAAAGGCCCTAGAAGGGTGATCAGGATGGTGCTGGAACATCTCTTGTACAAAGACTAAAGCTCTTAAGATTTTAAAATTATTGTGGGAAAGTGTAATATGACAAAGGCTGGTAAAATCCTGACAGGGAGGTGATGAACAGGGGATGGATCTTCGCTGTATCTAAAACCACAAGAACTAAGGGGCAGCAAATGAAATAATGAGGTAGCCAGTTTAAACCAGAAGGAATTACCCTTTCCAGCTGTTTCAACCTTGGGGAATGAGAACCTGCTCCTTTAACAAACCAGAGGGAATTGTTTTTCATGTGCTTTCAAAAAGCCGGTGTTTACCAGCGTCAAACTCCAGAGTAACATTTCATGCTGCTGTAATGCTCTGAGCTGCTTCTGCCTCCTTTCATGGATTTCCAGTGGCCTCTGCAAGCTTTCGCTCCTCTGAGCCAGAGCAAGCCCCTCACTTCTTTAAGGCTTTTGAAGGCTCACCTGATTTCAGACTCTTGCAAAGACTTTTCTTTGCAGCATTATAGACCTTGCTGAGGCAGAGGAAGGTGGTTTGCAGTGCCTGGGTCCATCTCCACACTGCAATACAAACACCACCTCTGGTTTTGTCTGAAACAAGTGGGTGGAAATAATATCAGTGTTTGCAAGCCTGGGACAGTCCAGAAGCTTCCAGAATCAGTCAGGAAGTTGGTGGGAATGCCTGTATGAATGGGAAGCTCAAGACTTTTTTCCAGTAGAGTTGGAAGGGTGAAGCCTGCAGCTTTTTATATTCTCATTAGCATTTGTGTTAAAGCAGAACCTGCTTACCTCAGCTGGGAGAGCCAAGCTCTGCTGTGCTGGATGCTGCTGGCATTACAGTTCCTGCTCAGAGGAGACCTGGAGTTTTGAAGATAGTATTAAATAAAAGTAAAGTGTGGGTAGCCCGAGGCAGATGGAGTGAAACTGGGTCATAAATTATAGGATGCCCGAGCATTCCTAGCAACAGGAACAATAGGATGCTTTGTTTTGGGCTATTGAGTAGCCATTTACTTTATTAGCAAACAGAAGTTAAAAATGGTGTTCTGGCTAAATGCATGGCAGTTACTATGTGATTAAGAGGAAAAGCACACCAGTTTGTGCACACTGAAGGAGAAGTGTTGCCAGGCAATGCAAAGATTGCAAGGTAATTTTGATGTAAGCATACGTAATTGTTATGTAATTTGGGAGGCTCAATAACCATGCAGCTGTTTGAAGCTTGCAGTCATCACAGCATCATTGCTGCTTGGGCTTTATTGAATTACAAGTTGCAAACTCCTGTTGGAGCCTGCAAAGTATTAATCCAGGGCAGTGCATTGCCCTGAGTGCAGATGGGCTGTGATGAGCGGGAAGGGGCTGCATGGTGGGAAACATGGGCTCACCTTTTAAATCATCAGTGGTGTCGCATGGTCCCTGGCCACCGTGTGCCCATGGGGACTGCACTCCACTGGTTATTGGTGATGCTTGCCTGGGGTGGAGGCCTGTGAGAGGGCTGGCTCTGGGCAGAAGTGTTTGGAGGGAGGCAGTGGTCATGAGAGCAGAAACATCCCATGGGAAGGCTGGCTTGAGCATGGTGGGAGGCAGGGACAGGGCTCCCCCATCCAGGCAATGGCATGGTTCCAGCCTCATTCGTTAAGCAATGAAGAAACAGGCAGGTTCAGTGTGAGAGCCAGGGAGATCCACCCATTGTAGAGAGTCCCCTCCTCTGGCCCCCAAACTGCTGAGAAATACTTTGAGCTGAAGTGCCATAATTTAACTGGTTCACATGTTCTGGTTTTAGTATTCCTGTCTTAGACCTGGGCTTTGTTGTGTGGACTATGTCAGGAGTTACTTAAGCACATGCAAACTTTAACTCCTGTCCTGGTAAAATGGGCCCTACAAAGTGAAGTGCTTTTGCTCCTGCTTTGTGAGCCCCCTGTCTCAGTACTGACAGCATTGCACGCACCCCCTCGTGTGCTGGGGAGGCAGGCTGTTGTTTGTGTGTTGTAAGTGCTACTGGAGTGGTAATTTCAGAATGTACTAAAGTGCTTTGGATGGCAAAATCTTGCTGGATTATTTGTATCATTAACTAAAGCATGTGCTCAAGCATCTCTGTGAATCGGGGATATGTGCAATTACCTCCCTCTCCACTTGTAACTTCCCTCTAGTAGTTCTCATCTGGGGTTATTTAAGCTTCAGTCTCCCTTGTAGTAAGGCAAACATTGCTTTCCCAATGATACTCAGCAGAAATAGGTGTGCTGGCTAGTGAATAGTCACTGAGGGAGTTAGCAGCTGTGGCAGGAGTCAACCCTGAAAGGTGGGGGGTGAATTCAGGGCTGAGTCTGATCCTGAAGATTTCAGTGTCTTGGAAATAATCATGCTATCTCTGTGCCATCCCTGGATTATAGACCTCTGTCACATCTTCATGGGTGGCTTTTCAAGGCTGTTCTAGTCTGTGCCGAGTGGTCTTCCACCCCTTTGACCCTCAGTTAGAGAAAGCTTGCAGGAGCTGACATATCCCTCCCCGCAAGGAAGTCTAAAGGTTTGCTGGACAAAGATATTCTGCTGGTTTACTTCAGATATCCTGGCTATGGTGATACCCAAATGCAGGTTTGACTTCTCAAAGGCAGTAGAATTTCCTTCTGGACTAACTCATGGTGACGTACATTTAATAACTGGAGAGTAAATGGTTTTCACTGAAGAACTTGGTGTCATGCCAGTTTGCTTTGGCAGATGAACAGTGGAAACCAGTACCAGGTGAAACATGTAATGAGAGGGTTTTCTTCCAGTGTCAGGCTGCTGTCTGCTGGACAGAAATGTTTTCTCGTTGTGTGCAGGTGTTTGGTTCAACACAAGGAGTAGATACTTTAAACTCTTTTCCAGTGGCAGATGTGTGTGGGAGCCACAGGAGAGGTTGTGAGGGAGAGCTGTATTCAACAGACTTGAGGGGTATGTCAGGCAGGTATCCATCCCAGTTTGGTTTTAGGACTGGGACGCAAGTAGCTTTGTTCAGTAAGAGCCTAAGGAAGGAATAAGAATAAGAAGCAAAGGGAAGGTGTGTCTGGGCAGGTAGCCTGGCTGTGACACTAGCCAGGAGCAGATACTTAGCACGGAGCGCACATGCAAGCTTGACCCAGGAGAAAACTCTGCTCACTTGCACAGTGGAGATGAAGCACAGTGACTGCCCCTGCTGCTGTTCAGCTACCAGCTCAGTGTTATATCCAGCTCACAAGAAGCTCTGACAGTTGCTGTCAGTGTGACTGAAAGGACAAAAAAACATTATTTCCTGTATTCTCTGCAGAAACTGCAGTTTCCCTCCTGTGTCTGTGTCTAAGGAAACTAAAGGTGGCAATTCTGGTCCCCTCTGCAGGGGAATGTCTGTCTTATCTGAGCTATCAGGTTGCAGGTAGGCTCATGACACACAGGTAAAGCCATTGGGAAGTTATTTTTCCAGCAGCAGCTCTCTGCAGGGCACGTGTATGAATCCTTGTGATGCTCTGGAGCCCTGAGTACCTGGTTTGCAAATCAGAGCTGGCTTTTCTGAGATGAGACATAATCTACTTGACCATCAGTATGTGAGTATAATTTCCATTGTCTTAAAAAGAAATTTAAGCTAATAAATCAATAGCTGAGTCAACACAGCTTGTCTCTTCTGAAAATACCTACTGCAACCTAAGCCCGGTGTGAGCACACTGAAGCATCAGGGGCATAAATGGGTTTGGTCTGGTTTGGCTGTTGGCAGAGGCAAGTTTCTCAGACCTCATGTTGGTTTGGGCAAGCAGGGCTGGGACATGAGTCTGTGATGGAGCTGCTACCTGCTCTGCTGTGATTCCCAGCAAGCTATTTGATCTGTCTGTGTCTCTGTTCCCATGTGGGAAATAGGGAACTGCTCCTTTTCTGCTCATGCTTCTTGCCTGCACAAGTTAGAGCTCCTCAGAACGGAGCATGTAGAGGTGAGGACTCTCGACTGCAGCTATAGCTGGAAGGTGCTGCATGTTCTAAATGACAGCACCAGGAGAAGAGGGACTGGCTTGTGTTTTATCATGTGCAGACAAGCTCTGCTTAGATGATGAAAACAACCAAAAACCCTTTCACATGGCCGCAAGTGTTGCTGATACTGGTCGATGAGGGGGTTGTGTAAGAGTGAGAGTTATGAGCTGGGGGAGCAGATCAGAGAGAAGTGCTAGAGGCTCTTAAGAAAGATGAGGCCATTTGATTTTTTTGATGTTGTTTGATGCAGTTATGTAAGTGGCTGTGCTCAGGGTTAGAAGCAGCCCATGGCACAGAGTGGCTGTTCTGGCAGTACCTGCTGCACATACCCTGCTTCCAGCTTTCACAGTAATCCCTCAAACAACATTGGCATTTGCGTAGCCATGGCAGGAAGCTTGTCCTCTGTGACTAGTGATCTGTGATGTGCTCATATAGGCTGGAGGAGAGGTGTAGAAGAGCAGCCTTTAGCAAGGCTCTACCTATTCTTTCCCTTCCTTATTGCTTCCTACTGGTTGTATCCTATCCCTGTCACATTTGCTGAGGATACGATGATCGCCGGGTGCTGAAGATGGAGCACAAATGGAAACTGAACTCTTCCAAAGTGCTGGGCAGTGCTGGGTGTTGGGATCCCCCTTTTCAATTGCCAAAGCTTTGATGGATGGAGGAAGAGAGTGGCAGAATAGTGAAGAGTGCTGGGATCCTCACCCCAGCTACACAAAGCTCCTGCAATGAGCTGAGCATGACAGAGAAGGTGTTCTCCTTGCACAGCCCACTACAGCCACATCCTCTGTCTCTTTCTCAGTGGAACACTGCAGACAAGTACAGAGGCTTGCTTCAGAGAGCCGCATTCTGTCTTAAGCCCTGAAAGGTGGTGCAGCAGTTTTCTTGGGAGGGTGTTAAATCATTTTTTTGCTACAGGGGTGATGTGAGAGTAATACTAAGCAGACTCTGCAGTAGCACCATATGGATTGCTTTTGCCCTTGAATGGGAATGGGATTCTGTTTCTAATCAGCTATAATTCAGCTTCAGACTCAGTAAATAATAGGATGTGTCAGTGCATTGCAAAGTTTTATGTGGATAATTTTTAAATGAGCTTTTAGCAATTTGGTATTAGCCTGTTGGAGGCCTAAGGTTTCCGGAAGGGAATGCAGTAAAAAGCACCTCTTCTGAAAGTACTAGGGTCAATCTCTCTGTTTCTAGCACTTCTACCTCTGCTCCTTCTTGGTCTTCTGTAGTTGTCAATCTAGGCAGACAGTTCCCAAGTGTTTGCTTCTGAATAAAAAGGAAAGCCTGTTTAGCCTCTGAATGGCTTGTGGGATCTAGAAATGAGGAGCATTTGTAAAGTGAGTTGCACATTGCAGGAAAAGCCAAGGGACTGAATAGCAAGAAATGATGTATTCAGTGGAGCTGTGCTAACAAACAGTGACGGAGCAGAGAGGCAGAGCAAGACATGCAGAGAGGCCAGGCAGGGCTGTGTGCTGCACTCACAGATAGGAGCCATTGCTTTCTTTTAATACCACTCCAAAATCACCCACTGGCTTTTCAGAGATGGTGTTCAGCAAGTGCCAAAGCAGTGTCTTCAATGGGCATGTTTTGTGGCCTGGAAATACTAACTAGCTGCTCATTCCCTGGATTGTCAGCACCCAGTGTGTTTGGAGGCATCTGGATGGCAGACTGCCATCAGGCAGCTGTGACAGCCACTTGACATTAAAGACACATTGTCTTGTTGTCCAAGGGCCAAGCATGAGAAACCATGTTTGTGGTGCTGGAGAAGCAATGGGAGAAGTGGGTACAGACTGCCTGAAACTGTTGAAAAGATGTGAGTAATCCAGATGTGATGCTGAAGTGGCTTTCAGAGTCCATACTGGGACAAGGGCCAGCTTTTCATGGAGCTCTGGTGCTTTTCTTCCTGCCCCTCTTGGGAAGGTGGGAAAGCAGGAGCAGTGGGCAGCAGCCCCAGCATGGCACACCCCACATCCTCATTGCTCTGAGGAACTCTTGATTACTTTGTTTTGTACTTAAAACCCCAGACTATTGTATTCATGCTGCTAATACCAACTGACTTAAAATACATCATAATGGAGAAACAAAGACCTGAAAAGCCAGATTTTCAGAGACCTTTTATTTTGGGCAGTTATTCCATATGGTCTCAAATTTGAACACCCAATTATGGGTTCATCCCAGCTGCTACAGGGCAGCATACAGCAATTGTTATACGATGTCTGTAACTGAGAGGAAGACGTAGTCTTTTCCCAACTGCTGCTCACAGCCTGAATGCTCTGAATCCTGTGAGGTTGCATCTCTCCACCACATAGCATTGGCCTTCAAGCCAGCTTTTCTTAGGTGTTTGCACTCCATGCCCGAAGTCAGGAGACAGGCTAAACTTGAAGGCCTGATTTCCCTTGTTTCTGAGCCTCACTGGGTGAAACATCACCCTGAGATGTGCCTGGTCAGGCTTTCTAACACAGGCTGTGATGACAGTGTCCTACGTGAGCTCTCATCTGTCCTGCCTGCTTCCTTCATGGAGTGGCTCTGAGGTTAGCAAACAAGTGTTTCTAATGTGCTTTGGGATGTTTCCCTAGATGATGCGCTAGAAATCCATGGGATTGTTATTCAGATGCAAATAACCCTGAACTACTGTCACCTTTCCACTGAGGTGAAGGATGGATCCAATAAAACCCAATTTAAGAGTGCTGCAGAATCAGACTTTCTCCTAAGCGCTCTGTGATATCTTACACTGTTTCATTTCATTATGAAGAGGTATTGATCTGTTCTTTGAAATGGGCCTGTCAGCACAGAAAGCACAGAGCATCCTGGAGCCCAGGGAGGTTGTTCCTGTAAGCTGCTGGCCTCTGCTTTAGGAGCAGGATCCTTTCCAGGATTTTTGACTTTGGGAGGGATGCAGACAAGTACATTTGCATGGGAATGAGTGCGTTTCAGCTGTTGATGTCCCCCTTGTGTGTGGTAGGTGGGGCCTAGGAGGGGGGCATGGATGGAATGGTCCTTCCCAAGGAAGGTCATGGATTGGTTTAAAAGAATAATCCCCAAACCCCAATGGAGCAAGTTTAGCTGTTACAGAGAGTTATTTTGGTTACGCTTCTTTAAAGCACATTTGGGGTTTTTATTCAGGTGTTGAAAATGCTTTTCCTTCTTTCTGTGCTTGACACAGCTCTGCTCCTATTTGCTAGCAGCGGCATCACAGTGTCCTTAATCCCAAGGACAGGAAGTGTGTTTCTGGGACCTCTGGTTCTGCCTTCCAGTGACACTGAGTAGGAATCCTAATGAAGGTGCCTTTCCTACCTTCTGCTCTTACATCTGCAGAGGGAAGAAACTTGCTCACAGATGGTTCAGGCTGTTGACATTAGAGGGTTAATTTGTGCTGGTGATTGTGTTTGACTGACTGTGGCTGTCCTGCTCTCCTCAGGTGGCTCTGTGGGTCCTGTCCCTTCTGTACAGTCATCAGCAGTCTGGAGGGTATCATTAGGCTTTTCTTTCTGAGATGCTTAGCTCTCCCTCTGGAGTTCTGCAGGGATAACACCATCCTTCCCTCTGCATGTTGTGCTGGAAATCAGATCACACTGGTTTAACAAGTACCTTTCCTGCAGGACAGCTCTGTCCCCAGCTCTTTCCACAGCATGTGACAGTGATGCTGGTGTCACTGCAGGCACATCCCCCTGCTCAGCCTGTCAGCCTTTGGCCAGCGCTGCTGAATTAATTGCTCCCTGCCCTTGTCTGTGCAATGTGTTACCTGCAGGAGATCTGCACTTGCAGCTGGAGTTGGTGTGTTGGTGGGTTTTTCTGAGCTTAGTTGTGTTTTTGTCTTCCGAATGAACAGTCCTGCTGCCTTTCTGAAACTCTTAAGCCAGGTTTTTCTGTTGCTTGGGCATGATTTTGGGGGCATCTTTTACTCTTCTTTCTGCAGGCCTGTATTGTACTGAGCTGTACCAGTGGCAAGGCACAGCACAGGAGAGGATAAGACTGTGTGTTTTGCAGCCTGAGCCACATTTTGGATAGCTGTGCAGGGGAGGATGCCTACAGCAGCTGACACACTGGGACTGTAAGAACTGTGTTGCTTCAGAGCAGAAAAGAGATTTCAGGCTGCCTTGATCAGGTTAGCAGCTCCACTCCAAATCATCTCTTGGCAGACATGAGCTCTTGCTCTTACAATTGTTGCAGCTGTGATGGAGCCTTGTTCACTTACACCAGCTGGTGCTCAGTGCACAATTCCTGTCCCCCATTCTTCTCCCTTCATGGCTATGTACAAGGCAGCTGGATTAGGAGGCGGAGGACTTGGAGATGGCAGAAGTCTTTGGAGCCAGCTGGCACAAGACTTTCATTACTGTCACACAAACGGCAGCATAGTGCCTGCTTGGACACTGCTGCTCCTGACCTGGCCAGCCACTTCCCTCTGCACCCATCTCTTTCCCATCCTGGTGTATGATTTAAACTGTGTGCCAGGTTTGCAGAAGCACCTGGCTGACATTGTGCTGCAAAGCCCTGGGATGTGTCAGGCTCACTCCTGAAAGCACAGCCTGTGCTCTTCTGCCCTGCAGGCCCTGTGCAGTAGTGCTCAGACTGTCCCTAAACACTCACATCAAGCACATGGATGTTCTGGACTGGGAAGCACAAATGTTCATTGACCCTAGTGTTTGATGGCTTTGATTTTTGTGAAGGGTGTGTTTCTTTTTAATTCGTTCAACATTTGATATTGCTTCTGTGCCTAACAGCCAGCAGTGCCCAGACCTGCTGGGTACCAGGCTGAGCTGGGCACTGAACAAACACAGAGCAGCTGGCAAACTGCCTGCGTTTTCCCTCTGCTTTTATTAGATTGCACAAAGGCAGAGAATGTGTTCTACAAAATAAATAGTTATTTGTTATGGGAATGGTTTATGGGTTTGGTTTGGGATTTTTACTTTCCTGTGTGGAAGAAATAATAAGAAGCCTAGAGTACCTGCTTGCCTAATGTAACTCCCTCAGTTTCCACACTTAGCTCCAGGGATGTACTTGTATATTTGTGGCCTGTATTTATTGTTTGTTTTAGAGGCACTGGGAATCTTATCCCTTTGGTATCAGGCAGAAACCTGCCTGAAAGGCAGCTCATCATCTCCAGAAGGGAAACTTTGCTCCCTCTCACTTGTTTTTTCCTCTCCCTGTATTATCATAATGAAATGTCAGCTTGCCACCAGCTTTACTGTGGAGCAGATGTCTCCTCGTAATGACTGTTGTTGCAGGGTTTGCCATGTTTATCCTCACTGTCTTGCCAGGCTGTTACAGCATTAACTGGCTCACATCTCAACATGGCCATGCAGTTAGTTGCTGCACATCTAGAAAAGGATGTAAGCACCAGTGCTCTCCAGCGGGTTTTAGTCTGCTGGGTCTCCACATCAGCTCTTTAATGTGGCAAGGACAGCATCCCCCAACAATGCTTCAAACTAGCAAGAGGTCCACCAGCAAGTGGGATTTCCTGTCCCTGGACACAGCCTGCTGGAAAGCTGGCTTGAAAAGAGCAGAACAGCTACTTGAAGCTTGTTCTTTCTTGGTCCTCAGCCATAAATGAGGATGTTCTGTTGAACAGGGTGCCTTCGTGGCAATGTTTGGACCAGGTTTGTAAAGCAGGAAAGGGTTAGACCAGCATTTCCTCCACCCAATTATGTATTTCCTAGGAGATAAGAAAAGGGCTCATGGGGAGGTATAAAAAACCCCATGCTCTGTTTTCAAGAAGGAAATGTGAAAACAGCGGTTGTGGCCAGGGGAGGAGGGAGGTCGAGGGGTCCTCTTCCCCTGGGAAGGGCAGTAAAGACTTGGTGAATTTCATCTCCTGTTCAGTAAAGTCTTTTGGGTTTTCTGCAGTTTGGCTTTTGGGATCATTTTGTGTTCTGAAAATTGGGGTTTGCTTTTTAAACTTGTTCTCCAAGTTCCTGAGGAGTCAACTGCTTCGCTACCACTCCCTGCTTCATACAGCAAGTTGCTCAACCCACCAGCTGAAACGATGAGGCCAAACAAATCTACAGAGATTGAGTGGTTTCCTTCTCCAAGAGCAAAGCTTGGTCCCCCTGGTTGGGGTGTTTCTGGGTTCATGTCTATTCTTTGCATGATTACTGGTGAGAGATGTATTTGAGCATTGTACTCTGGTGTACATCCCAGTGAGGCACCAAAAAGTAGTATCTATAGGAAATGGAACTGCTACTACATTATATTACATATGCAGCAGCAGCAGCTTTGAGTGGAGTGCCTGGGCTGGCACCTATTTTCATCCCCCTGGACAGGCTTCCTTCCCGTGGGTGCATTGGCTGCTGTGACAGACCATGCTCCTGTGTTTTGTTTCAGTGCACTACCAGAAGATCATTCACCGGGACATCAAGCCTTCCAACTTGCTCTTGGGAGATGATGGGCATGTCAAAATTGCTGATTTTGGAGTCAGCAATCAATTTGAAGGGAATGATGCCCAGCTTTCCAGCACGGCAGGGACACCAGCCTTCATGGCACCAGAGGCCATTTCAGACACTGGCAAAAGTTTCAGTGGAAAGGTAGGTCTTTGCTCACAGCTTGGTGTCTCATGGGACCCCCAGGCAAGGCACAAAGGGCAGGACCAAATTTGCAACCCTTGTGTGTTGCTCACCCAGGGATTTTGATGCAAATTAGGGTTGTTCTTAAGTAAAATTGGGCTCTAATTCTGCGTTCAGCCCAGGCAGAATTCACACTGGTTGTTCTGGGCAGCGGGCAGACACTTTACTGTGCATCTGTGCTCAGATGGGAGCCATGTTAAGAGTCTTTTCCTTGCCCAAAGTTAAAAAGGAAACTTTTGATTCCTTTCCAAAACAATCAAGAGGCACAGGGGGCTGCTGTAGCAGGGTCATAGCTTGATCTCCTGAAAGTGAGAGGCAGTGCTGAGGGCTGTGATGCAGACATAGGGATATGGTCTAATGTGGGTTTTTTTTTCACCTTGAAGACTTTTGAGTTTCAGTCTTGAATGGTGTCATCTCTAAGAAGAAGGAGCTGCTTGCTAGTCTCTGTGCTCCACAGCAAGGACAGGACAGGCAATGTCTGGCCCAGCACAGTCCTCATTCCTGAGGCATGCTATAGATGCCTTTAGGAGCCCAAATTCAGACAGAGTTTGCACAGTGCAACAGAAAATGTTCAAGCATACAAATAATGTTCTCTGAATCAGTGGGAAAATCCAGCTCATTCAGATAATCCAGATTGCAACTGATTTACTGCATGTACATGCTTTCTTTCAGGCACTTGATGTATGGGCCATGGGAATTACCCTCTACTGCTTTGTTTACGGGAAGGTAAGCTGGCTTTCAGCTGCTGGAGCTCTGTGTGGCAGTGTCTGTCTGCCTGGCTTTTGACTCATTCCTTTCCAAATAAAGGAAAATGTTAGAAACAAAGACCTGTCTTCTGCAAGCTCCTGTTTTCCCCTATCACCCTGCAAATGAGAAGAAGCTAATGTGGTCTGTGGAAAGGATGGTTTCTAGAGTTGATCCCTGCATTCAGAGCCATTGTGCTACAACTCCAGAGCAGCACTGGTAGCACCAAGAATAGTTTGTCGAAGGATTAATCCATGTTGCCTATGTTTAGAAACAAGCCAGACAGGGCATGGAGAGGCATAGGTTTGATCCCAGGCTACTGCAGCACTTCAGCAAACCAGATTACAGAAAGGTCTGTCTGCCGAAGCTGAGGTAGGCCAGATGGAGTCCTCTTTGGCGGAGCCAACTCTTCAGAGCTGCCTTCAGCAAACTCCATGTCCTGCCATGGCTTTTCCCTGTCCTGTCACAAAAAGCCCCTTGTCCTCCCATCCTCTCCCAGGGCAAGCAGTACAGCAGGTATGTGGGGTCTGTGTGTGCGGGTATGTGACCTGAACCTCCTGTCCAAGCACTGACCTCTGCAGATCCCACTACACAGGTGTAAGGCATCCAGCTCAAGAGTAGGAAGTGGCAGGGGAGATGGCAGAGGCAGAGCTATCTCCATTGCTGGTGTCATATTGCAGAGGTAACTCCAGATGGAAAGTATTCTTTGACCTGTCTCTATAATGATGTCTCATTTGGGCCAGTATCTCCCTTTTGCAGTCGAAGTGAAGCAGAGAAAAGAAAAATGGTCACCTGATAGGCTGAGTGGAGGGGGGTATCCCAATCCACTTATGTATTCCCTCAATCCCTCCGCTGCTCTTCTGTGTTTATTCTTTAATAAGGATCAACCCAATTTATTGTTGTGGGTAGATTTGATTTGTCTCCATCTTTGTGCAGAATCAAGACAGAACACAGACTGTACTTGAGTATGTGAGTGACAACACCTAAGCAATGCCAGGCTCTCTGACAACTGGAAAATCTTCTGTTTGTTTTACAGTGCCCTTTTATAGATGAATATATTCTGGGTCTTCATAATAGGATCAAGAACAAGCCTGTGGAGTTCCCAGAAGAGTAAGTGAACTTTACTCAGCTACTGTAAAATAACATTCAGTTCCCAGTGTTATTCACTGTGCAGCATTAATCCTGGTAGGCCACCACGGGGGGACAGACAAGGAGGGGGTGAGGTGCTTTGCTTTCTCCTGGGTCCTTCTCATGGTTTTTGTGCTGATGATCTTGTTGAGGCACTACAGCTGCCTCTGCAGCTCATGTATTTGTGTTGTGCAGGCAGGGAGTAAAGGAAATGGCTCTTGAAACCTTTCAATGTGAAGGGGTTTCAGCATGGATCTAGTAAGTTCTGCCCTGTCTACCTGACCCTGGAGATGCTGGGTGCATGGTTTGGTTGGGGTTTTCTGTTTCTCGCCATGTGGTGGCCACCAAGTGATTCCATGTGTTCATTTTCTAAAGGAGTGTGATTGTACATCTTGGTCTTGGAGTCTAAGTAAACACAGGCTTTGGTCTTGGAGCTGGGGGAAGTGTCTGACAGAAGGATGCTTGTCCTGAGATACAGAACCATAGCTTGGTGCATCCCCACTCTTCAGTCTTCTCCAACATACTCCAGGAATGTATGAGTTTGTCCTGTGTGCTGGCAGACTAGGGCTAGAAAGAGACCCCAAGCAAATTAATTTACTCATCTGATACTAAGAGGCTGTCCCACCCTGCTTAGGTCAGTGAAGGAAACTCTTGTTGGCCACAGTCAGAGCTGCATGGTGGGGACTGCTGGGCTGTATAGGTGGGCTGGCTGGCTGCACAGTCACAGCACATCCTCTAACCCACAGAAGTGCCCTCGGCATTGCAGAGGGACATACCAAGGCCACACACATGCCGTTTGAGCAGTGGGAAGTTCAGCTTCGAGGTGCCGAAAGATAAGTGTTTGTGGTCTTGTCAGAGGAGCCTGGCAGGAGGTGATTACACTCAGTATATGCTCAGTCCCTGCCACCATGCCTTTTCCCTTCATGCATTTCCTCCATCTTCAGGCCTCCCATGCCTTTCTGCTGGTGATTAATTTGTTTCTCCTGATTCCTATCAGATGAAGCAGCCAAAGCTGGACTCTTCCTTTCCTTTTCAAATCAGCCCAGTAGTCAGGCAAAGAATTTCTGACCCTATTGCTCCTTTAATAAAAATGTAGAGATAAAATGTCTTGATTTAAAACAAGCATGAGGAAATTAAAACTCTAATGAAAGGCACATCTCATATTGGAGAGGAAGAGAGGGATGTTGTCAGGGAGCTCATGTATCCAATAACTATCAAGTGAATGTTTTGTGAGATGCTCACTGAATATTTAGACCCCTCCAGGGAAGGGCTGGGGCTCTGTCTTGGCAGTCCCACGCTTCCTTCTGAGTCTGCAGAAAGCAATGGGTGTTCAGGCTGTCCTAGTTTAGAAGTCTGCTCTGGGTGGGATGAGTCAGACCAGCTCCACAGGCTGGTTCATTGCCTCTGCACTGGCTCTGAAGCACAGGCGCTGCAGATAGCTCAGATGGAGCCGTCTCTGCTCAGGCTCATGGAGCCCACATTTCAAGGACCTTAGAAACAGATGAACAAAGAAGTAGCAGCCTGGAATTTATAAGCAGCCAGTGTTTTATCCCTTCCTCCTCCTTTGAACCCCATCACTGAGAGTCTATAAGGAGCTGGTACCCAGGGTGCCGAGTTTCAAACCAAATCCTTACAGACTTACTAGAATCCATTTTATTGGTAGCTGAAAACAGATATGAGAAAGCGTAATCTCCATATCAGCCCTACAAAAGTATCAATGCATGATGAGTAGTTATATATTGAGAGAAAATTCCTCTGAAACATGATGGAGGGAAATCCACAGCTGTCATCTTTAAGCTGTGACTCAACTTTTCATAGACAAAAGGGACTGAATTGTCAGGTGAGGTTTAATGATGCAGTTCTATTTCAGTTAGTTGCTTTGTCCAGTTGCAGTTATTGAGTATCATGGAATATCTCAAGCCGAAAGGGATCCATCATCCTGTGGCCACAAGGTCAGGCTGCTTGTTAGATGGCAAACACAGGCCCCAGTCATGGATATGAAGCAGTTCTGGCAAGAGCCCTGTGCTCTTGGTCCTGTTGGTGCAGTTTTACAGCAAACCAGGCTTTGGGCTGTTAGAATATGAAGGCTGCTCATGCCACATTGCTGTGTTTGCACTGGTTGCTCTTTGGGCAGGGCAGGACTTGGTCTTGACAGCACTCCAGCAGAAGTTGTTTATGTTTCCTTGGCAGTGTTCTCTGTGCTTGCTTGGGCCCTGGCAACATTCCCATCCTCCCAGCCATCATGTATTTGGGTTAGCAGTCAGCTTACAAGTGACTGTTCCCATCTGTCTCTGCAGTAAGTTATTAACATTTAATGGGCTAACTGGGTTGTGCTAAGAACCTTTTCTTCATTCAGACAGTTCCATCAGTGATAATTGGGCTGTGATTTTATTTGGATTTCTCAGTGACTTTCCTTCCCAGCCTAAAAAAAGCTGCACCCCTGGTTGGGTTGTGGGGGAGCAGAGAGTTACTGGGTGTTGACAGATCTCTCTAAACTACATCTATTTGTTAGATAAAGGCAGCAACAGACACACACATAAAGCTGGAATTCACTGGAGTGGATCCACCCTGGCCTCCCACAGAATTAGCATCTCGCTACACTTGGGAATATTTTGGTTTCAATTTATTTCACCATGGCTACAAAAGATACATTTCTGTCTGCCGACGGTGCATGGAAACTCATTGCCTGTTTCCTGACAACCTTTAGGACGGAGATGGAGCTGACTGTACTGGCGTCATTTGTCCCTTCCCTTCCCTTAGAGATGCTGGGGTAAATATTTATCACTCTGCAGTTAGCATTCATGCCAGCGAGTCCTTGGCATGACACAAGGTAAATGGGACTGGCTCGCACCCTGATGAAACTGGTGTGACTAAAAAGCAAGCTGGAGAAGTTTCTGTCCAGACATGTATTAAGAGAGCCTGAAGCATTACTGGTGAGTGTAGTTTCTCCTGGTGAAGAGCTGAAACTCAGGACAATGTCCTCTGACATGCAGGTACCCTGTAAAATGATCTCTGGTGCTCGCAGCCTTCCCAGTTGGGTGCTGAGCTCTGTGGTGCTGGGCCTTTTCCTGAGAGCTGTCACAGGACTACAACTGTGAGAAATTCCACAAATGTATTCCATAGATAGTGCAGGCGTTTCAGACAAAAAATGCCATCAGGTGCAGCATGGAGAGAAGGGAAACCAGAGACAGGGTGATGAAAGCTTTCACCTGGCCATAACCCACCTGACACTTTGGTCCTGTTTAAAGGGCTTTTCCTTATGACATTAATCCTGTGTTGTGTAGAAGTCTGACACAGAGAAATGTAGGTGATGATGTATTCTAATTGTATTTTAAAGAACACTGTTGCTGGTTTGGCACAGATCTGATGTTAACTGTTTTAAAAACACCATCTCACATGTATCTCAGTGTGGTTCTCCTGTGGGAGCCTGTTTATTCTAACCTTCTAAATGCACTGTCACTCCCCATAGCTGTTTCTCTGTGCCTGGAGCTCGTCTCAGAACCAGCACCATTCTTCCCATTCTCACTTAAATTGTTACCTGCAGTGCAGCCTAGGAAGTGGGAAGTCTCTGAGGGCTCATCCTGACATTCCCCTTATCTTGGCCATACTGCCTGGGGACTTACAGCCCCTTGATGCAACTCAGAAAGTGTTCAGACTTTAAACTGAACCCACTTTCTGCCCTCCCCACTGAACAAGCAGCATTTCCTTGTGGGTGGTTGCTGAAGGTCTCATAACCAAAGTCCACATAAAGTATTCATACATTATTAAACAGCAGCAGTGTTTAACTGAAATATCCCTTCCTGTAACATGGCCTTCATTTAGGTTTATGATAGTTTATTCCCTCCTCTGCTTTGTGGGGTGCAGGGGAGGTGGGCACAGCACCTAGTCCTCATCAGTGTTTTCAATCTGAGATCCAACCCTGCTGAAGAGTGACATTTCATGTTGGCAGATTCCATCATCTCAAAAGTCATTTGTGATACAGGCTCTCAACTGCCTAATACAATTCTGTCATACGCTGGCATTTTATTTCAGTACCACTTTGATAATACAGATCAAGTGTGTTTTGAAAACATTGCCTGCATCATTAGTGTCAGACTAGTGGGACAGACTGTAGGACCACTGGCTCTGTGTGAATAGAATGATTCTGCGCTCAGGCACTCCAGTACTTATATCTTAGAAATAGTGTTAAAAAGTCAGATATATTTCTCTTAGCCTGTTCATTCCTTCATTTTGTTACCCCAAAGCTGAGCTGTATGGGTAGGAAGTACCCACTTGCTGAACATGCCTGCCATCAGCATCCATGGAAGCAGTTTAATTAACACAACCTGCGTAGCTGAAACCTGGATGTCAAAGGGTGATGTTTTATCCAGCACATGGTTGCTCATGATGGAGGTTTGGCAAATCAAGTAGTGCCCTTCTTGTATCCTACAGTTCAACTCCACTTCTGCCCTCAGTTACATTTTGTTGTCCCAGAATCCATCCTCTGAAGTTCCCCTATAACTGTTCTTAAAAATGTCCTTTCATGCATTCACTTGATCCCTTGTCCTGCATTTTGAGAGTGTGCAGCTGTGTTAGTGGGCTGAACAGGACATCCCAACCTTGTAGCAAGTGACTGTGATGCCTGAGAAGGAACCAAGCCAACCAGACCTTCCTTTCTCAAGCCAGGTTTGCCGAGAAAATATCTTCTGAGTGGAGCAGATTCTCTACAGAGCGTAACCACAGTAAGGACTGTGCATGCATGAAGCACTTAGAATTCCATGGTCAACTGTATACTGTTTTCTTTACTCAGAGCACAGATAAGTGAAGAGCTCAAGGAACTGATTCTACGCATGCTCGATAAAAATCCAGAAACAAGGATAACAGTCCCTGAAATCAAGGTAATTTGGACATGCTGTTACAGTCTTTTGGCTTAGCTGACTTTTTTGTTCCTTTGGCATCTTCTAATGAGGCAGAGCTGTTCCCGGAGTTTGTTTGGGGAGCTTTCTCTGGCACACAGCCTCAGAAAGGGAGAGTGCCCATTTTGCAGCATGTAACAGCTCTGTCATTGCTGCTTGCTCGGGGAATATTGACAAAAGCTTTCTTGTTTACTTATTCAGACTGAAATGATAAAAGCTGCCTGATCCTCAGGGAAGCCCTGGGAAAATCAACACTGTCATGGGGACTGCTAGCTGCAGAGCCTGTGCTGTCAGTGTTGGGCCTGTGTCACGGGGGCTGGAAGTGTGCTCCTGCTCTGGTGCTTGCATGGTCAGCAGCCTCAAGGCAGCTCATCTGTTTCTATCAGCATTACTTGGGACATGCTTTTTGAGGATGCTCTCCCTTTTGTGCTCTAGAGGTTTATGTGGTGCCCAGGTGGCAAGGTGGGCTGTTTGCTGTTTGTTTAAGCAGGATGCTGTTGCAGTGGCATGAGGCCTCAGTATTCAGACCCACGTACTCCATTTTAAGCATCTGAGCAAGATGTCCGTGCTTATTGCAGCGGTTTTGGTCTACATGAGCTTTGGAGGTCCCTTTTACCCAAACTATTCTATGATTCTACCCAAGTCTTTATTTGTGCGGATGCGTATATGATCTTGATTTTCCCAGGTAGTGAGCATGCAAAACTCTAAGTGAAGTGTGTGCACTTGAGAGAAGAAGATGAAAATGCTCTGGATAACTCAGATGTTGAAGGTGTTTCAGACTTAATTGAGAAGGTGTTGGGTTCCTCCAAGATGCTGTCAGTGGGTGCAACAGTACTGGGAGTTTGGGAATGCCATCTGGCCCAGCAACATATTGCAGCAATTTCCAAGGGAGCTGGTTGAACTGCATCACTGGAAGTGGAAAAAAGCCATACTGACAGCTTACCCCTGTAATCAGTCCTGTGCTCCCATATCTCTCTCATCACCAGCATCACAGCATTCTGCTGTAGAGGGGAGACCTGCAGCTCTCTCTGTTCCCCTCCCCTTACAGGTGCACCCGTGGCTAACCAAGGGTGGTGAGGAGCCCCTGCCTCTGGAGGAGGAGCACTGTACTGTGGTGGAGGTGACAGAGGAGGAGGTGAAGAACTCAGTGAAGACAATCCCGAGTTTGCCAGCTGTGGTATGTATACACCACAACTGCATTCTCTGCATGGGTCAAGAACATGGCGCTTTGCTGAAGCTTTAAAGTGATGAAAGAGGTGTGAGAGGGTACACGTATGCTCCTGGCATGAAAAGCTTGGTCTTTTAACCTGGTGTGAACTTCTTGTGCCTCCAAGTCCTGCAGGAACTGACTATGTGAGCACCGCTGTTTATATCTGGCTGGCTGCTCTGGTAGGAGCTGTATGGTTACACCCCCAAAGTCTCTGGCATCAGCCACCCCAGAACACCAGAAGCATGCCAAGTGTGTTTTGTTTCATTAAACTAGAGGTTGCAAGACACCTAATTTAGCTCCTCAAAATGAAAGCTCCAAGCCTGGAGGTGATCTGGCCAGAGAAGCAGGGGGAGGACATCTGCCACAGTGTATATAGCTGGAACTTGCCTGCCAGCCAGTGTTGAGGGCTTTCTTGGCAGTTCACGTGTGGCCAGCTGGAGATCTGCTAAGGGCAGTTGCTACAGTGCATGTACCCTTGGGGGGTTTCTCATTGGGAGAGAGGTGATGAGCATGACAAGGACCTGTTCTCACAGTTCTTGTGGTGTGATGTTATCAGAGACACTTGCCCAAAGAGCCAGCTGGGGGAGTGGAAACCGCCCTTTCCCCTTGATAGTAGGAGCTAGCAGCGCTCTGCAGCAGTATTGCCTGCCTGGAGAATGGCCCAGGGGAGCTCTGGTACCCCCTTCCCATGGGCTTGGGCCACCACGAGTGACAGGCAGTGGTCAGCAGCATCTGCTTCACCTCTTGCCAGCAATGGTGTGTGTCCAGGGGTCTGAGCTCACGGCCTAAGGAAGTGGCACTGTCACTGCCTGAAAGTCGAATAGCTGCTCTGTGGGTTCCTTTAGTTCATGCTCTAGCTTTGAGTCACTCAGTCCTGCTGTTGTCACTGCTCTGTTTTGCTTCCTCGAAGATCCTAGTGAAGGCCATGCTAAGAAAACGCTCCTTTGGAAACCCATTCGAGGTTCAGACGAGGCGGGAGGAGAGGTCCATGTCTGCTCCAGGGAACTTACTGATGTACGTATACACAGCCCTGGCTCTGCTGCACGTGGAGAGTAAAGGGGTTTGGGAGGAGGAACAAAGCAGTTTGAAGATGTTTTCTGTAGCAGTTAAGGACAAAACTCCCTTCTAAATCAAACTCTAAAGGTTAAAATCTATGTCAAGTCATCTGGGACTCAAATCCAATGCATTAAAGGAGCCTAAATACTCTGTTTGTAGGTGCAGTTCTCTGTAAGATGGGTTCAGCTTAAACACGTATGAGGTGCTAAACTTGGGTGTGATTTTTAACTTGTTAGTTTGTAATACACTGTCATCAAGTATTGATTACATCTTGGGGAACTAAAATAAGTTTAGTTTCAGCCTAGTCTAGATATAGATTGGAGGGTTTAATTCTTCTATCCTTTTTTATGAACAACAGAAAAAGTGCCGGATGAGCAGTCTGCATGTTTTACAAACTCAAAAGGAGATGATGTGGTTTGCCCGTGGTTTGACTGGGCAAAGACGCTGTGGAGAAACACGGGCAGACAGTGGAGAACACTTTGACATTGCTTTTTCATGTGAGAAAGCATAGAGTATTTTTTCACACTGCAGTTATGAAATAGTGGAACACATTGCAATTGGATATTTTGGAGGTTGGATATAGATGGCTATGCTGGGACTAAAAAGGGAATAGAGGAATTAACGACTGTTAGATTCATCAACAATTTTTAAGCACAATGGTCTGGATGCACAGGGGTGGACAAAAGTCTTCCTTGCCCTTTACTTGGCTCTTCTTCCCTCATTTTTGTCACTGATCCCTCTTAGAGCCAGGATTCTGGGCCGTCCATCCTTCCAGTTACTACTGGACCAGGAACAATTATTTTCATGTTCACACCCCACAGGATCTGTAAGGCTGTGGCTCACAACAAAGCTGTGTTGTCCTAAAGTGATCCCTTCCCACTCAAAATCCCCCATGCCTAGCAGACTCCCATGAGAGTGTGCCAAGAGTCTCAGAGTCTCAATGCACCTTTATGCTAATAGAAGAGTCTCTCTCTCTCATGAGTGTGTTGGGATTTAAGGGCTCAGCTCAATTAAGGATTATAATACTTAAGAGCCTAAGTGTGTATTGGAGACATGAGTAAAGTCTTTGGCTCTGAGTCCAGGACCAGTTAGTATTGGACACCAGTTTAACATTTAAACATCCGGACATGAGTGCTGCTGCCGGAACCTATCTGGAGAGCATGGCAGTGACAGCTCCTTTGCTAGCTCAGCACAAGGGATTTGTCCTCATTTGTTTCCTTTGGCTCATTACCTTCCTAATTAGTTATTGCTAATTTGACACATCTCTGCCCATATCTTCACTATCATTCCTACTCACTGCATTGCATTGGTCTAAAACGTAAACATACATTTCTGTTCAAATATAGTAATGTACGCTAATTCAGAGCAAAGCAGGACTTCTTTACAAACCCTGCCTGAATTGTTATTTCAAGGTTGTCTCTTCTAGTGCCCTGAGCCTCTTCCCAAAAGGGGCCTGTTCCCTTCCACCTTCATTTGAGATGCTTAAAAACCCATGCCACTAACCAAGCAGCTGGTGGGGAAAGCTTGACGCTGTGGCGGATTCCTGCTTGAAGCTGAGTGCTTTATTGTCTGCTCAGAATAAGTAAAGTTTATTTGATCTCAGGTAGCTGTGAAGTTTCTGATTAACCATATTATCAATGTCTAATCCCTTTTGACATCTTTTAGGTCTTCAAAATTAGCTGTAAGCCTCCACTTGTCTCCTTTCCAAAGCTGATAGGCAAATTCTTCTCAGCTTATACGAACCCAACATCTTTCCCTGTCTCTACTCATTCCAGCCCTGTGTTTGTATTCAGGCTTCTTGTACAGGTTGAAAACTGGTATCATTTCTGCTGTTGTGCCCAGTGCCCTTGGTTAACAAGACGTGTCAGATCAGGGATGGAGCTGTGACTGTGCGCTGTAAGCATTTAGAAATGTCCGAAAAGAGCATGAATGGTCTCTGAATGTGCCTGTTCTCCGCTGCACTAACTCCTGCTTTTTCATTTCTCAGTCTCATGCCATCAGTGCCAATTTTTGGCAGTAACAGTTGACTTTATCCTAAATTAATTCATGCATGACTGAAGCTTTGAGGACTCATCTCAAAACTGTTCTGTTTAAAAGCCAGACATTGGCTAAAGCTCTTCAACAAATAGTGTTGTATATTAAACAGCACAGCAGGGAGGCTTTTTATAAGGAATGTGGATTATTGTTTCAGACTTGAAAAATGCTATACTGGTTGAATCTAATGAAAATTACTTCAAATATAAATAGATTTGTTGAATCTAATTACATTGTTTTGAAGTGAACCAAGTCTAAATGGGAATGTTCATTGTTCACTGAGTTATCTCTTGATTACAGTGTTATTTCTACCAGGGCAAACAGAGTTGGACACTAAACCCATCCAGTTGTTAATTCACAGTGGGTTTTCCTCTAGTAAAACCAGTTTTAATAGGCATATAAAATAGAACATCAGTGCAAATGTTATGAATAGCACTGTGTTAGTTAAAAGAAGTTTTGAGTGAGTCTGGATGACTATAATTTCCAGGACGTAGCAGGAACGGATAATGCCGTTGTAGCATAAGGCCTCTGCAGAGTTCCTGCATGTCAGGTGCCATTTCCACCCCTGTAGATGGAGAGGGGACCCCAAAAGTGGGACTTGCCAGAAGGGCAGTGCCTGCAGCCATCGTTGTCCTCTGGCCCTGCTGCCGTGTGCTTGCCTGCAAAGAGCTGAGAGAAAAACAAGCCACAGGTTCCCAAGCTCTCCACCTCAGAGCTTCTCATCCCCACTGGCAATATCTTTAGAAAAAGATAAGTCAGCTGTTGTAATACTGTATCTCCTGCTAGTTATAGGTAGAAAATAACTTGTTGTGTTTCTGTATTCCTGGAGTAACGGTTGGACTTGATGATCTTAAAGGTCTTTTCCAACCCATCTGATCCTATGGTACTATATAAGGAAAAAAGAAAGGTAATTAGAAAACTCCAGTTTCACATTGAATTTAATTAGGCTGCATGTGAAATTGCCAGAGCCTCACTCAGTGCTGCTTCGAGCATCTTGCATCTGTGCCCATACTGAGAATATGTTTTGCAGGAAATCCTCTGACAGCTGAGTCTACTTTCTGGTATTTGATGTCTAATTGATGGTTCTTAAAATGGATCTGTCCTTTAAGCTCCCTCTTTGGGATTTGGAGAGAAGGAAACTAAATCATGTGGTTGAATCCTTATTTTTAATCTCTCTCTGCACTACCTATACACAGTGTGCTGGGCTCTGCTCTTAGAAAGGCTTTGTGAGGAAGCTGCATGTGCAGAAGTCTTTGTGATAGCAGGAAACCTTTGCTCCTTTAGAGGACACCATTAAGACAGCAGTGATTTGAAATAGCTCTTAAATTAGTACTGGGAGGAGAGAAGGCTTTTTTAGCACTCCTTAGATCTGGAAGAAGCAAATCCTTTTCTGAGTGTTATTTATTGCTTTGTTTAATAGCAGTGAAAAAGGCTGCTGTTAAAATGGCAGACACATTTACCAGGTAGAAGGGAACTAAAATGAAGATGCTGCCATTCAGCAGTTGTTTTACAACAGGAGCATCTCCACACTCCTAGAAGCTATCCAGAGCTCTGGCATTCCCAGTGAAGTTCTGGGTTTCTATTAGCAGTGTTTGGTACATTTCTTCTGCTCCACATTTCTCCTAATTGAGTCAGCACTGGCTTTGTCACACTTTATTGCTCTCATTTATTGCAACTACTACCTGTCAAATTAATTGCTGTGTTTTGGCAGACCCAATTTACTTTCTCATTATGGCTGCTATTACTAGTGATGAAGTGTGGTCGTCAGCTCCTGTATTGGGGGATAAGGCTGGATTTAGAAAGCCTACCCTGTTTCCAGCCTTGCCAAAGAGAAGGCAAGAGTCATTACTGCCCTTAAGGCCATACTGTCCATGTAGGCTTAGGCATGAGGAAGCAGGAGGGAGAAGGAGGTAAAACACTGGCTGCCCCAGGTCTCCAAGCAGAAACAGTTTTTCCCAAAGCAGCCCAGAGGTACTTGTCCCATGGGGGCTTTGTGCTGAGAAAGTCCCAGGGCTCAGTGGCACAGGGCTGCTCAGAACTAGGCTGCAGAGATCCCCCGGGGGCAGCCAAGTTTACAGCATCAGCTTTGACAAGGGAATGACTGCAGACTGGGTTTAAATTTGCCAGATGTGTCCACTGAAGATGCTCCCTTGGTCTCTGCTAGTGCTTGGTGTCTCTCTCTCCAGTCCCAGGAAGATTTCAGATAGGTACCATGTAGATGTGTCAGAACAAAATCAAACCCAACCAAAAGCCATGACAATTTTCACTGCAAGGAGAGAACTGCATGTCTCATAGGAAGAGCTATGCCCCATGGTGCAGGTAGGTATCCTTGTAGTCCACTGGTGCTAAATCACACAGCCCAGGAAAGCACAGCCAGATATCAGCCCCGAGTAGGGGCTGGAGTGGGTTTGTACCCGTGCTACCAGTGCCCATCTTTATCTGTGCTTCAGGCTGCAAATGAACAGGACTGATGCTACATCCTGCATTTCATCTGCTCACTAGGCTTCTTAGGTACAGAAGGACAAGCTCCTTCGCCTGCTGCCATCACCTTCATGATCACTTTCTTTGTCTCACTGTTTTCCTCTCAGGGACAGGCTCCTCTTAAACACACATTTGCATCCATCTTTAAGGTAATTCAGTGTTTATGTTTCCCCTGGGTGCTGTAGAAACCTGTGTCCTCTCCTCAGCCTGTGTGATTTGTGTGGTAGTGAGAACATTCGGCTCCATCCCTTCTTCCTGTAGGAGCAATTTTACTGCAGTAGTTCTCTGTGTGTGAAAATGATGTTTATGTATGCTTTTTTTACTACTATTATTTGTGATTCATTGGCATTTCAGCCTTTTTTAGGGAGGGAGGGATGAAAAAGCCAGTTGGCTTTTAGCAGGAACTGCTGTTCAGTCCCATGTTCACAGGGTGAATAGCTACAGAATTTGGGAAAGGCTAAGCTTTGGAATCCGGGCTCAGGCTTAATACCTAGTGGTTACGCAAAAGAAAGAGAGCTGAAGCCATCTCTGCTCCACTGCTCCCCTGTGCTTCTGCCTCTGATGCCACACTGGGAGAGCTCTGGGCTGGCCGAAATGAGCTGCTCTCCATTCAGTCTTGATCTGTGACAGCTTTCTCTGATTAAATCTTAGTCATGGGC
Organism: Psilopsiagon aymara; assembly: GCA_024733675.1. NCBI lineage: Eukaryota > Metazoa > Chordata > Aves > Psittaciformes > Psittacidae > Psilopsiagon > Psilopsiagon aymara. Next base: position 62,627 of record JANRGW010032453.1, read on the forward strand.
TGTCTTATGGATGTCTGGGCTGGGTAGAGGTGTCACTTCTCAAGAATGCCTTGGCATGCAGTGCATTAGCATCCTTAGTTGCATTCTTAGTTGCTTGCTCAGTGCAACAACTTTTCAGCCTCATGTTCTGCCAGTGAGAAGGGGCACAAGGAGCTGTGAGGGAGCAGAGACAGAACATTTGACCTGAACTAGCCAAAGGGATATTCCATACCACAGAACATCAAGCTCAGTGTAGAAAACGGGGGAGTTGGCAGGGAGTCACTGATTACTGCTCAGAGATGGTCTGGGCATTGGTGAGTGGGTGCTAAGCGATTTTATTGTGCAAACTTGTCTGGTTTGGGTTTTATTCCTCTCCTTATTTCCTATTATTATTTTTTACTTCAATTATTAAACTGTTCTTGCTTTGGAGAAGCAGTTATGGTATCAAGCCATCACTCTAATCCATGAAAGAACACCTCAGATGAAAGAAAAGCAAACCACAACTCCCCAAATGCAAACTAGGTAATCTGGAAACATTGCTGCTGGTCTGCAAGACTTCCTCCAAGAGTCAGGTACCTCCTTATGCAGCCAGGAGGACGTTCAGGGAAGTGCAAAGCTCAGTCTTTGGGGTGCAGATACCGAGCAATTGCATAGGCGCAAGCTGCTTAGTGCTGCAGTGCATTGAGCTGGTTATGTGGTGTCAGCACAACAGGCTGATTATTTGCTCTTTCCTCTCAATATTGATGTTGTTGAGCTGGGGAAGAAACACCCCTTGCTTGGCAAAAACGAAGGCAAGAGTCATCACTGCCCTTAAGGCCATACTGTCCATGTAGGCTTAGGCATGAGGAAGCAGGAGGGAGAAGGAGGTAAAACACTGGCTGCCCCAGGTCTCCAAGCAGAAACAGTTTTTCCCAAAGCAGCCCAGAGGTACTTGTCCCATGGGGGCTTTGTGCTGAGAAAGTCCCAGGGCTCAGTGGCACAGGGCTGCTCAGAACTAGGCTGCAGAGATCCCCCGGGGGCAGCCAAGTTTACAGCATCAGCTTTGACAAGGGAATGACTGCAGACTGGGTTTAAATTTGCCAGATGTGTCCACTGAAGATGCTCCCTTGGTCTCTGCTAGTGCACTTCTCGCATTGTGATGTGCCTATAATCTCTTTATTTCCTTACCATTCATGTAGAAAACAAGGGAGCAGAGAAGGAGGTAGGGACCCGGAGCTGCCCAACGTGTGTGAAGATGAAGCTACATCCTGAAGCTGCCTGGCTGTCACAGGCTGGTTGCTCACATGCTGCTGCTGTTGTACCCATCATGGTGTTGTCTAGCACACATCTGCCCTCATCACCGAGACTGGGGCCTGCAAAACAAACAAAAACAGAAACAAAACATGGACCAACCCAGGAAACCAGAAAGGAGGAACCGAGCAGCGATAAGAAGAGCGAGTCCTCGGGCAGCATGGCTCCAGGGGACTGGCTTGGCCTCATGGGCAGCTGCACTCCTCATGCAAAGTGTCCGTGTGCTCCTCCGCGTGTGCCTTGCTCTCCACTTGTGCTTCACGTGTGGGCTTTGTAGTTGAGTGTCTTGGCTGATGAATGTGGTTTTATTTGTACCTCAGCAAACCAAACGTTGTCTTAGGTATCATTCTCACCAGAGATGTTCTCTTTGCTCTTTTCATTCTTTATTTCTAGCATCAGGAAAAACGACTACATTAAAGCTGGGTTAAAACCTGGCAATGGTTTTATTTAATGCACTTCTGTGTATCAGGACACAGTCCTGCTCCTGTTGGAGGTGATGGCAAAATTTCTATGGATATCAGGTAAATGAGGATGAGATCCTGCTTTTGGAGTGAACGCTCTCACTCTCTGCCTTTCTTCCTCTCCTATCCCTTCTCTTCAACCCCTCAGTTTTGCACAGGGTGAATCCTGCCAGCATCAATGGCTTTAGTCAGGGCAACATCATAAAGCAGAAGAACTACAGGATCCTTCCTTTAATGTGCAGTCAGCCTTTGAATGTCATAAGAATCTGAAGCATTGGGATATGTTCTTACACAGGAAGGCTTAACCCCACTGAGGACATCTGCTAACCAGGCATGCTTTTCCCAAAGAGCTGGGGCTGCACTCCATCAGCTGCACTCAGTCCTGCATGCATGGACACTGCTCAGAGCTGAAAAGAAGTGGCAGGTTTGGGGTTATTTTATGTAAGGGTGATTTTCTTCCCCTCACTCATCTCTTGGCTCCTATAAAATCATGTACCTGATGCTTTAAAACTTTAATTTCCTGATAAATGACCCAAACTGGGGGAACTCTCAAGGATGGAAAATGTTGGTGGAAGGTTTTCTAGGCTAAGGAAAAGCTACAAATGAGATCAAAACATGATCTTTGGGGGTCTGAGGCTTTAATTTTTAATTTTATTTTAAGACTGTACTTTTTCTGCACATGCTGCTATTTTATTCGTAGATTGCTTCTAAACTTGGGATTAGAAGCTTCATCTCTACAGTTCGACACCAGGTGAGAGATCGCACTTCAAAGAGCAAATGCAGCTATTTCAGTGGCTGTTGGCTATGCAGACTGTGTGTATACATCAGCGATTTTACTCTCAGAGAGTAAAAACCAATGATATCAGTCCATCAGAATAATGTCAGTATTTTCCCTTGAGCTCTATGGGGTCTGAGCATGCCCCTGGGAAGCCAATGGGATTGAATTCTTACTTTATAGTACTTAAATAAAGTACACTGGTAAATTTGGTTCCTACATAATCATCCTACTGTCTCTTTTTATGTTAATCCTGAGGGCTTGGGACTTTGTCCCCAAACTTTTTTGTGTGAGGGGATACATGTATGAGGGCTGTTAGTAGCAACTGCTGTTCCCATCCTGTTTACTGCAGTCTGGTTTGGTGGTTCCCAATGTTTTTGTAGCTGGGCATTGTTGCTGATGCCTTCTGCTGCTTGTCTTCTGCCACCTTGGTGGGATGCCAGAAGCAGTCACCAGCCACATCTCGCCTGTAAATATTGGGAAATAATGTTGCAGCTGATGTATTTTATTGAGGAGACCTATAATTTTTAAAGCAGGCAAAGGCATTAGAGCATGTAAAGGTCACTGCAGTGGGCCTGTGCTCTGCATCTGGATGGTAACTCCTGCCTGCATTGGTGCCCACACCGACTGCACGCTCAGCATCCCCCAGGGCCTGTGGTCGGCTTGGATCCTGCTGCCTTGTAATGAAGATTAAACACTCATTGAAAGGGAACGAAGATGGAAATAGGGAATCAGCAGGTCTGAGAGCATGGGGGGGCTCCACAAATGCAGGAGGAGCAGCTGGTCCAGGATGTTTGTTAACAGTATTTAAAGGGTGGCTGCAAAGAAGACAGAGATTCCCATTTTACGAAGAGTCCCATGGAAGAGATGAGGGGTGATGGGCACAAGGGAGATTCCAGGTGGGCATAAGAGGAAGATTTTCCACAATGAGAAACAGTCAGCCATTGGAATAATCTCCCCAGGGAAGTGGTAGATTCCTCAACATTGGACACTGTTAAGATTCAGCTGGACAGGGTGCTGGGACGTCTAGTCTTTGGACATGCTTTGTCAGGAAAGTTTGGACCAGATGGTTCTTGAGGCCCCTTCCAGCCTGGTGTTTTACAATTCCATGATGATTCTATGCCTGGTCAGGAGGAACAGCTGCATGTGGAGAGGATGGTCTCTGGACATAAGCTGCTCTGCTGGGGACAACACACTGGGATGCCATCATATCCTGCTGCACAAAGGGGCAGGGAAGAGCAGCCCTGAAGAAATAGCAGGAACAAAGCCTCTGTCCTCCAGTTTGTGGGAAAATGGGCTCTCAGCCTGCGTAAAGGAGTGACCTTGGACATGGGCATGTCTTGGGAAGTTACTGTACCCCAGGGAGAAAAGGAAGTACTGGTAGTCCTTATCTCCCTGGGACTACTGAGGTCTGAACAACACTTAGGTTGTGCCCAAAGAACTCTAAGACTGCAAATGTGGGGTTACTTATTGTATGTTTAATACATGGTAAGAATAATGTGCTAATGCAGTCAGTTGTTGGGGCTGTTCTGATGATGCCCAAGAGGGTGGGAGCCAGAGGGGCAAGGCTTTTCTCAGCCTCAACTAAACAAATGATCCTTTACAAATCAGCTGTATGTCATGTTCCTTTAGTGGTAGCTCAAGTATTACTTCAGTCTTTTAAGGGGAATGGATATGGTCTGTGATCATCCCAAACATCTACTATGAAAAGATTGCCTTTTCAGCTGAAAGAAATCCTCCTGGAGCTGCTTCCAGAGGCCCAAGAAATAACCCAAGGTATAGAGCTGAGCTTGTGTCAAGCCTTGTTCAAACTGACAGCCATGGGCATCTTTCTTTTCTATCTCCACAAGTCATATCATGCCTCAGACAGCTGGAGAACTGGCATGAAAGGAAATGTAAACATGGCACAAGCAGCAAGAGAAACACATTTATTCCAAGACTGGGTAGGGCTCCAGCAGGATTATGCTCTACTTCTGGCTTGGCTGAAAAATGAAATCCTGGCTTCTTTATGTGCATGTTTAGGGCAGCTTGGAGCAAAACTGCTCCTGCTCTGAAGAAAGGAAGAGACTAGAGAGGGTATTTGTTTGGCTCTGGTGAGCCAGCCCATTTGTCTGCTCAGGAAAGTCGTTCTCTTCAGCTGGATGGTGAGATACTTGTCTTGCTTCTCTCTGTGAAGGAGGGGATAGGGTTTGGCATGGCAGGGCTCCTCCAGAAGCAAGAAGAGCTGGTGCAGGCATGCTCTGATGCTTTTCTGTGTGTTTTTCCTTCCAGATCCTCACTTACCTGTGCTGTTCGTGGAGCACTGGGATGCTCTGAACTGTGTTAGCTGGGCTCCGTGTGTTGGGGACAGCTCCTCTTGCCCTGATGTGTGATGGCAGAGGCAGCCCTGGTCTGCTTTGGTTGGCTTTTCTAGGTGCAAGGACTGAGAGATCCTGAAGAAACTCTCTCTTTTGGGAAAATCAGACATCTTTTTGATCTGCAGGAAGTAGATTTATTTGTCCTGCTCAACTAATAGCTCAGCCTTCAGTTTGGGAGGTAGTGCTAAGTGAAAACCATGGTTTAGTCTCTCCTGTCTGGCACAGGGTTGAAGACATTCACTGCAGTATTCCCCTTTGGGCAGGAATACATCACTGTGAATGTCACATTTGCAAATAAATGAGGTTTTCAGCTCATTACTGATGTATTGCAGCATGTGAATGGATGCCGGGAAAACCACTCGCTGTGTTCCAACACTGAGCCCTGCACGGGGCTCAGCTTCGGGCAATGATTTTCCCAGTGATGTATCCATGAGAAATGGGAGATGAGGCGTAGCCATGTGGTTTAGCCCTGCAGCAGGAGCAGGTCCATGGGGTGCAGAACAGAGAGGGTATTTGTAGGGAACTGTGGTTGGGGGTTTCCAGTGTCTGTGCTGCTGGGGGCAGGAGGAAGACCTGGAAGCTTTGGCTGCAGCACCGTGTCTCCAACCTGATCCATGCAGGAGCCCTTGGCTGCAAGAGAAACCACATCCCCAGCAGCAGTGAGTGTGGCTGGGCTGTGATGATGTTCTATGTTCTCAGTGCCTTGAGACACAAGAAGCTGCCCAGCAAAAGACTGGGCTTTCTGAAAGAGAAGTTCCACACATGTTTTCTTTATCATTTCAAGTGTGGGTAAGTCAGGCCTGTCCTGTGCTGGTCATGGTGGCATCAGTGATGTGTCTTGTTTGTGTCCTCTGGGACCAGCATCTCCTGTCTGGATGGTGCTCTTTGCAGGTTCCCTTGTCATCAGTGTTTGCTGTCTGCTCAGCAGTGTTCAGCCACAGTAACAGATGGTCCTTGCTAGGGACAGGGATCTCACCTTGGTGTGGGTGGGGATAGCAGGAGAGGCTCCTTTCTGTCCCCAGAGGATGGGGATCAGTAAATGTAAACTCTTTCCCAACGGAAGGGCTGTGCTGAAGTGCTGCTGAGACCATGAGCACATCGGGTGTCCAGCAGGAACACTGCAGACTGGAAGGCAGATAGTGTAGGGTTTGTGTGTTTGTATAGCCTAGTCTGGGTGCCAAAGTTCTCCATTCACCAGGGCACATTTACAGTGGTGTTTGCTGAGCAAAGCTGTGGAAGGGCTTTTTTTTCTGGTCCAGAGCCTCCTGCAGAAGACCATGCTCTGATCAAATCTCTCCCAGTCTGGATTCTCCCATGACGCTGTTGCTCTGAATGCAGCCTTCTATGGGAAGAGGGAAGGAAATGAGCTTGGGAATCAGTGGTTGCCTTTCCTCTTCCCTTCCAGAAGGAAAGCCATGTATGCTCAGAGTCGCTGCTAGCCCAGGCCATGGGTCAGTGACCATGAGCCATCAGGCAAAGTGTTCCAAGAACTGGTGTGAATTCAAGAAGAGCTGCAGCTTTTGAGGGTACAATTTGGATCCTCTGTGCATAGGTTTGCTGCTGTTTCTGACTTATAGGCCTATTCTGTTGCTATTTAAGTCTCTTGTTACACTTGATGTTAACTATGACACTGTATGTACTCTGCTGTCACTCAAGCATGATGTATATGCACTCAGTACCGTAATGGCTCATGGCTGTTACACTGTAAATATGTACCATGAATAGAGAGGCTATTTTTTGCATGCTTTTCTACTCTAGACCTGAACAGAAAATGGCAATAAAGTCCATAGAAATGATACTGAAGTGTAAGTGCAGTTCCTGATGCAGCGATTTGAGTTTCAAGGGACCTTAAAGATCATCTATGATCCAGTTCCAACCCTCTAACGTGGGGATGCAGCATCCTGGTCCCACCTCAGTGGGTCACATCCAGCCCCAAGGCTTGGCCAGTGGCATGTCCCAGGCAAGTAAATGCCTGCAGGGTTTATGGTTGTTTTGGGATCTCCCTGGGCACTCAAGCTGGGGTTTGACCCAGCCATGTAAATGGCTTGAAAGCTGCTTCCCCCTCATTTTCTTTTAAATGGGCTGCGTTTTGACATGGAATTCTTGGCCAGTAAATGATAATTTAGTGCTTAGTATAATATTCATTAAGAGCTGATTTCTTCTGCAGCATTATAGCAAATACTAATTATTAGAAATTAAGGTGACAGGAGGGAATAACATTCTGAGTTGGGTAAGTGGGAGTAATAACAGCCCCAGAGGGATAAGCAAGACAGAGCAACAGGAGAATTCCCATTCGTTAGGAACATGAGAGCAGGTGTATGGCTGAGGGCACACAGCGAGGGTATCAGCTCCAAAGGCTCAATCCTGCCCTGTCATTATTTCTCTGGCTGAGTTTATTATTCTCTCCCTTTTCAGGCTGAAATTAAACTTCCCACAGTGATTTCCCACAAACTACGGGCAGATGCTTCTGCTGGGGCTGATGTTAGATGCGTGTCCTTAAGGACGCTGCAGGTTTGGGTGCTGGTAAGCAGTTGCTACCTTTGCTTTGGGTGGTGGGTTTGAAGCAGAAGCCTGAGCCCTTAGTTGCAGCCAAGGCAGAGCTAAACCAGCTTCTGAACCATGATTTGTTGGGTTTGTGGCTCCGTGCTGTTCCACATCATGCACAGCCACCTCCAAGGGCTTGCCTCTGGCAGGGGTTGGTTGATCACACTCCCCCTTTCCTATGATTTAGTTATGGAGAGAGAACAAAGATTTTACATGTGAAAGTGATCCCTTTCTAGCCAAACATTTCCAGGTTTTTCCTTCTCCTTCAGTAGGAAAAAACCATTTACTGCAATCTTTCCTACAGCAGTTTCCAGGGAGGTCCAGCAAACAGGGCCAGGAGTCATCAGCAGCTGAGCCCTGACGGAGTTTCTTTGCTTGAGTAAATCAATGCTTTGCCACTAATGTGACCTCAAAGCCCATTTTCTGTGCCCCATTTATTTTAATGCCGGAGCTGGGGCACGGGGGGGAGGCAGCACCAGAGCAGCTTTCCATAAATCCCACCAAGGCACTCAGAGCTTTCTCTCCCATCTGGTGTGTGATGTGCAAACACATTAAGGGATAGGGCACACTAGCAGGGATAACTTGCACTGCCCATGGTGCGTCGCAATCCCCCTGCCTGTCAATCGCTGTGGTTTATGGCAGGGAAGGTTTCTTAGGGCTGTTTTGGGTAGGGGGATGCTCTTGCTAAGTCTGGGCCAGCCAAAATCCCTGTGAAAGGCCTTCTTTTGGCATAGCAGGGGATTTTTTTATCATTATAGTGGGATGTTTTTGTGTGAACATCCCCTTCCTGCCCCTTTGGTCCCTTCAGCCGTGCTGCAGGGTGAGGATGGGGACAGTGATGGGGCCAGCAGCTCAAACACCTGAGGGAGCTGACTCACGGATAGCTTGAGGTGAAGCAATTAAAACCTATGGCTTCCACCAGCGTTTCCTGTCTGTAATTAAAGCTCTTAATGAGGAGGCATATGGTACCTCCCCCCCACCCCACACACACATACCTCCCCGGCACTTGGCCGCGTGTGGGTTTATTAACAGCTGCTAATTACATCCTTATTCCGTGAATACATTGAGGGGGCTTGCACCGCCCTGCCCCAGGGCCAAAACCAATCTTCATTGCAACTCTCTTTTCCCCCTTGCATTGGGAACTGAAGCCTCCCC
>JANRGW010032455.1:8354-20151 GCA_024733675.1 Psilopsiagon aymara
GTCCCTGCCCATGGCAGGGGGGTTGGAACTTGATGATCTTAAGGTCCTTTCCAATCCTAACTATTCTATGATTCTATTCTGGGTATGACAGATTGCCAAGCTTCTAGCCAAATATTCACCTTGCATGCTTTTGCCCAGCTTCCCAAATCAAACTGATGACATTTTCAGTCCAGCAGGACAAGCTAGCTCTCTGTGGCAGCTAAATGAGCCATTATTAGGACATCCATGAAGTAGAAGATGAGGTCTACTTTGAAAGAATGATGGTGCACATCCATTTCTCCAGCTTTTAAGTACTAGGACTAATTTCTTCATGTCTGGGACCAACATCAGGCTGATAACCAGTTCACAGACTTAGCCATACTGTCAGTGCACAATGGTGTATGGAGGGATATCTTTATTTTTTTTTTTTTTCCACTTTTTCTGCTGTGATCTTTCTGATTGTGTCTTCCTAGGACTGAAAGATTGAAGGGAAGGCCTCTTAAGACATGACTGTTGGTCTTAAGAACTGCTGCAAACACTTGGCCAAGAAAGGTCTATTCATGACAGAGTTCGGGATCTGAATCCACTTGTCCAGCAGATGTGTTGGTAGAGGGTATAGCTATTTCTTTCAGAAAAGGGTGGTGTAATTCAGTCCTTGAGGTCACTATTTTGGTTGGATGAGCAGTAAATTTATTAGTTTGCCCAACCTTAGAGGATGTGCTCGTTGCTGTAGTGTCCTCACATGCACTCCCTCCCTTTTGGACAAGTACAGAATTGAGACAAGTGTTCAATATATTTAGCTCCCTTTTCCACTTGCAAATCATACAAGAGATTCAACAATAATCAGAATATCTGTCATCCAGAGCTTATCTGCTGACTTATAATTGCTTGTAAATCGTTCAGTCTGTGTACGGGGCTTTGCACTTTTTTTATTCCTCTCTGTCTAAATAGATCTGCAATCCCCAATGCATTTGCAGATAGCTGCATCCTTAAGTGCTTGGGATTAGAAAGCAAGAAGATAATGATTGTTCTCCATTTCAAAGGTGGGCAACTGGGGCAGAGGTAGAGCAGATGAGCTGCTGGAAACTCATGCTGTTTAGGACTGAGCCCCCTCTCCCTCAGGAACCACAACCTCCAAACCATCCTTCCTCTTATGAGCTATTTATAAAAAGTGGCTTTAGTGCTTTGGGAATGGCATAAAACTTTTCTGCCTCCTCAACTGGTGAAACTGAAACCAACAGGAAAGAGAAAGGATTGCCAAAACCTGCTGCAGGAGGCTGAGCAGCTCCCCACATCTCCCCCAGCATCCAAACCCCCCTCCCTTCTCCAAATCAAGCCTGTAAAGCAAAAACTTCTGCGAGCCAAAAAATTGCTTAATTGCCTCAAATTGATTCTATGGTTTTATTAAGATATTTTCCCAGCTCTATTATGGTTAATTATTTGTATTACAGTAGACTCTGCGGCCCCAAGCAGAGATCAGGGCCCCATTGTGCTAAATACTATACAAGTACATAATAACAAAATCACTCCTTGCCCCAGATAGCTTACAATTACATGGAGAGCTGCAGTGGAAACATACCACAGCTCATGTGAACACCTTTTAAGGGAGACTAACATTGATTTCAAAAGCTCAAAGGGTCCCTAGTGAGACCTTGGGCTGTTTTCATTGTGCATGCTCCCTGCAGCCCTGCTCTTCTTGCTGATTATGGTGGGAAAAAGTTTATATTGACATACAACCAACAGAGGAAGACCCAGATAGCCCAAGGGTTCAGAATGGGAAAGGTGGGGGGGGGGAATAAAGAAGAGGGAAGGAAAGTGCGGAAATGAAAACAGGTTCCTGTGCTGCTTTCCCCTTCACCTTTCATTTGTGCTTGGAAGCACAGCTGCAGGAGGTTCATGAGGGAGCTTTTTTCCTTGGGGATTTCCAGCCTCATTTTTCAGACATAAAGTGTTCCTCCGTTTGGGTAAATGTTAAGAGGAGCACCCAGCTTTCAGACAGTCTTTCAGAGACTTCAGACCCACTGCTGCTGTCTTCCTTTACTTCCCAGACTGTATGAGGAAGAGGAGCTAAAATGCAAAAGAGGAGCCCTGCAATTCTTCCTTCCACCCCATTCCACAGCTGAATCTCTGTAGCTGCATCTCACTCGTGTGTGGGAGATCTTGTTTGTCAAGGGGTCAGCACTGGGAGAGCTTTTCCATACCTGCAAGTGAGAGGGGAGAGTTTTAAGACCTCAAAGCCTTGCTGGACATGATGCTCCGGGAGGGGATCATGGTTGAACAGCCACCTGCTAATTCAACTAAGGGTATTGCTTCTACCCCAGTGCTGCTGAGTTCTGGGTGATACTCTGGAGATGCTCAGGAGATGCCTTGCAGAGACTCTGCACATCTCTGCATTGCTCACCTCTGCCTTGTTCATTTCCCTGTGTTGCAACCAAGGGTTGAGAGGACGAAAAAGACAGCAAACTGTAGCCCAAAATCAGGGTAAAATCCAGTTGTTTCCAAACACTAAACTCAGGACTCAAGCAGAGCAAGAACCTCTGGAGGTAATGCAGTGTCTGTGTGTGTGTCTGTGTAAAACGGTCTTGCAGAATCCCCCAGCTTTAGCAGGGCTTTGAAAAAGATCTGGGTGGTGATTCAAAATCCAGGTTATGACCTGTGACCTTTGGATGAGAAATTGTTGCCATTTAGGATGTGTTAGGAGGTCCATCCTTTTCATCAAATGCATGTTTCTTCTTGCTGCGGGAGGCAATCACACCGGTATATCATTAACTCGCAGAAAAGGAGGCTGTAAAAGAAGTTGATGGGGGACCTTAGCCCACACCCTGCTGGGGTCTGCTCAGAGCACAATATCCCAGCGACCATGAGATTAAGCTAAAGAGAAAAGTGAAAATGCTTTTCAGGATTCACACGCCCTTTAGATTGTTTTATTAAACCATTTGAATAGGGATTTCCCTTTCGGCCGACAACGGGGCCCAGCCAATGCATAGTTCTAGGTTGCTATGACTTAGTTGGTGCTGGCTAATCACAAGTGAGGGCAAATTTCATATAAAATATCTTGGGCCATTGTCAACCTAATGCAGCGTGACAGTGCCAGCACAAAGGGGGATTCATTCACCCCAGCAGGTAATAAGGACGATTTGCCATACCAACCAGGCAGTCTCGAGGGGGGCTGTCAAATACGATCAGCGCAGCAAAATGGAGCCTCACATTCCATTCTCAGGTGGGCGAAGGCGATCCTTTTGTTTGACTGTGTTGCTTCTGATAACAGAATACACTTATATTCTTTTTTTTTCCCGTTCTCTGTATGCTATTGACCAGTGGGGCTATTTTGCATAGCAGTCTTTGGGGTTTGCCTTTTTTTTTTTACCCTTGCCTTTTTTTTTTCAAGGATAGAAGGGACCCCAATGATCATTTAACCTGGAACGCGCCCCGGAGAATTTCATCCCAGTCCTTTCCCCTCCTTTTCTACCTTCCCCTTTCATTAAGGACTTGGTCCTGCCACAATGAGCATGCTGTATCTCTGCTAATAACCCCCAATTGGCACACAGTTTCCTTTTGTCTAGAGCCTCCCAGGGATATCAGGCCATTGAAGAGAAGAGAGGTTGTGGGCAATTTGTGGCAGTTCTAAGGGCTGAGAGAACCATACTGTTTCAGGACTCAAGATGGCTATGAAATATTCAAAAGAAGGCATCTACAGGATGGTGGGAGGGGGGGATCCAACGCCCAATGTTTCACACATGATCAAACCAACAGAAAGACTGATATAACGTGCTTGCGTTAAGCAGGGTAGGTAGGGAGACATACACAGTAATGATTAGATCAACAGAGCGATAGGGTGATAGAGAGAGAGATAGAGGGATGTTTGCTTTGCAGGCATCAGACTTGGGTTACTGATACCAGACCTTCCTGCTGATTTGCCTATCTTGGGGGTCTGGTTACCTGCAGTCACCTGGGGTTATTTTGACAGTAGGTAATTAGCAAGAGCATTCCAGCCCTTGACCCACCCTCAGCTCATGGGAGGGCTCTGAGGGCAGCAGAGAGCACAGGCCCCACTCCCAGCACCATGCACAAGGCTCCCGGGCTGCTCCAGTGTCTGATAATCAGGCTCTACCTGTTTCAAGTAGAGCCTGTGAAAGGTTTGGAATTGCGAGCACCACTCTGGAGGTTGCAGCTCTGTTGGGTTGGGTGCAACAATAACCATAAGCAACCAGCAGGAAAGAAGTGGGGGGAAAAAAGAAAGAAAAAATTAAAAAAAAAAAATCATTTAGATGTTTCAGGGAAACTTGGCCTTCAGGATTTTACAAACTGTGTTAATCCAACCTCCGTCAATCCAACATTTCCTCTTATCTGTATCACCTTCATGTTCCCTGGCAGGGATTGCCCATTTAATAATTTCCCTCCAATGATCTGAATCACAGCTAATCTGATCAAATGTCTTTCTAGGGCCTTTCATCTTCCCAGGGATGTGTTGACACTAGCATGCTGGTTCAGAGGAAACAAGAACTCAATCAGAACTTCGTTCAAAACACAGATGGGACCCAAACCTAACCTTTCTTTTAAGATATGCAAAAGTGTGGTTAGCTTCTTGTTATTATGCTCTGCATTTGCATAAGTCTTTGCATTTAGGGGCCTGATTTTTAAAAGGATAAAAAAGTCAAACAAACTGGATTTTGATGAGAAACAGTGCAGAATCAGCTGAGCATGGAGTTGGTATGGCTTCCTGTGAAGAAGGACACAGACTGAGGCATTACACAGACCTCAGCAGGGATTCACGGGGCAGCTACTAGCTAGCATCATTTGCTGCAGTGTGCGTGCTCCTAAGCTTGCTCTTGGAGCCACCACTGCTCCATTTCAGTGTTAAATTGAAAGCCTTGAGTGCCTGCAGTCCCAAGGACTGCTGTTTTTGCAAAGCAGGCTTCCCCAGACATAGAAATTAACCCACTTGGGAAATGCTGGTAAGAACTACAGGACCTGAGACACGCCAAACAATGCCAGCAGGCCTTTGGGTTTCATGGTTATATGGCTCCAAATAATTCAGAGTATTGTGTAAATCTACACTGAGGCTTGTGGTCTTACAGACACATCTTGAAGGAATGGACTTAGTGCCACAACTTGCACCTCTCCACCTTTCCTCATGGATAGAAGGCACATCACTGAAAACCAAATGTGGTATAATGATCCTCCAGTAAGGGGTAAGGGAGTAATTAAGGAATCTTTGATGCCAGGCCAGGAGATGCTGCAGGTGACCAGCATGTTGAGGTTGGTGAGGATGGGTCAGGGGAAATATGAACAATGGAAACAGGAGCCTCTCCTTAGAGGAGCTGAAGGAAGCTTGAGGCTGAGCCAGAGAGCTTATGTAAAAACCTTTCAGTTGGTTTATCTGATATGGGATCCTCTATTGCTACAATTGAGAGGAATGTGGTGAAACTGAAGCTCATCTGCCTCCAAGGCTGCCAGAGCCAATATTTGGTTTCCAACGTTCCCAGTATTTTCCCCACAAGCAATGTCATCCTCACAGCAACCATGACACCTTTGTGATCCTCCTCTTCCTCCTCCTCTATGACGAGAACAACTCTTGTTCCTCCCCAGCACTTGGGCAATGTCTCCACAGCATGATGGATCTGTCAGCTAGTATGTGCCAAGGGGTTCCCTGTTCTCCGTTTTCACCTGGTGGCATGCCAATATTTAATAGTTCTGACTGGCAAATGATTTGCTTCTTTGTGATCAAAAAAAAAAAAAAAAAAAAAAAAGTGCCTTTTTAATGTTTTTCCCCACCTTCCCTCTGGGGGAAATACATTCCATGCTCTGGGATGTGACCTAGCATTTCATAGAGCCATAGAATGGTTTGGATTGGAAGGAGCCTTTAAAGGTCATCTACTTCCAGCTCCTCTGCAATGAGCAGGGACATCTTCCACTAGACCAGGCTGCTGAGAGCCCTGCCCAACCTGGCCTTGAACCCTGCCAGGGATGTGGCATCTACCACCTCTCTGGGCAACCTGTGCTAGTGCCTCACCACACTCACTGTAAAAAAAATCTGTCTTATATCTAGTCTAAATCTACCCTTTTTTAGTTTAAAACCATTACTCTTTGCCCTGTTGCTACAGGTACCACTTAGGAGTCTGTCCCCATCTTTCTAATAAGCCCCCATTAGTGCAAATTGCATCATAAAATGGAGGACAACATTCACAAGTCCTGAACCCTCAGTTTTTGGCTCTGAGGGATCTGCTGTTTGGCAAGTTTAGCGCAGAAGACACCTGGGCTGATGGACTGGAATATCTTCTGCTGGTATGTGGGACAAGCATGGCTATGTTGCTTCAGGTGGTCCTTACTTATCCTACACACAGATTTTAGGGCCAGCAGGCAATGCCATTCATGTTAGTATAATCCAATAGTGATGTCTGCATATGTTTTTACAGCTCCTGTGAGCTCTGACTCTTCAGTCCCATTGGATTTTATTTCTGCTATATTCAGAAAGTAGCTGTGTCTGCAAGGCTGTCAATGTGAGCCTAAAAAAGCCCACTTCTCCTGTGGGTCACCATCTTCTTAACAACTGTTGAGGCTTTGGCTCAAGGTAGCTCTGAAAGGTAGGTTTCAGAACTGAGACCTTCCTCCAGCCTTGGCTTCAGTGCAGTTGCAAATAAGGACAGGCACTGACTTACACAATTGCTGACTTTCATACCATCAGTGCTACATCTTCTGCATCCATGATGAGGAGCACTTGATTTTTTTAATTGATTAATTTTATATGGCATCCTTCTTTTTCATTCAAATTTGTACAACATGGTATTTCATTCAAGCCCTTCTGGTTCAGCTTTCATCATGGAGGTGTTTATGATTGACCCTCTGCACAAAAAAAACCCAGCACAGTTCTCCTCCCACATCTTGGTAAGGTGCCTGTCCTGATTGAGTCAGGGAGGAAATCACAGTGAGCTGATGGCAGCTGAGTAGACCTCTTTATACTACAGTTGAAAACAAAATTCAACCTCACCTGAGACAAAGACTGGGCTTCCAAAACTCTCAAAGCTTATTTCACTAATTCCTTGTCATCCTCCTTCATTGAACAATGCCTCCCTCCACTGCAACTCCAATGATGCCTAACCTATAAATAGAACTCCAGCCACAGTAATCAAAAGGGAAATGAGTCATTAGGACGGTCCCCCAGTGTAAGAGGCAGGACTGTGTGGGCTCCAGATACCAGGAGCACCTACTGTGCCCTCAGATTTATTTCCATTGTCTTGGTTCTTGGGATTTATTTAGGTTTTCAGGGTTTTTTAATGCAGTGTCAATGTAGTGTCAACTGTTGTACAAATTCTAACATGACAGCCATGGGTTTGTATCCCCTTGAGCAAAGCAGGGAACTGAAACCCTTCTTCACACTCCCTGGGTGCTTGCCCTACCAGATGAATGTTGGAAAGGCTTTACACCTTCCACCCCTCAAAGGTGGATGTCTGGGTTTCTGAAGTAGCTGACACAACAGGTAGCTTTCTTTTCTCATTCAGCTTTGCAAAATGAAGCTAAAAGAAAACAACATGTCTCCTTCCTGCAGTCCTTCCAAGCAGATATGTTTTCTTTATTTTGCCTCACTTGCAAAGTGACTCTTCCAAGAGCCCTCAAGAAGTCTGTGGTGCCAGAAATCCAAGGCTTACTGCCACATTATTGCTGTGCCTTTTCTAGTGTGGAACAGGGAGTAGGATTCTCCACTCAAGAGGACATGTTAATGATGGCTGGGAGGAGTGGCTAAGATGTGGGAACTCTTTGCTGTCATACATCTCCAGTGTTTCAGTCCAAGGGTTATGTTTCAAAAAGAATGGTGTCAAGATCCTGGGCAGTAGAGAGTTGTTGTCAAGGGAGATTTCTCTCCACAAAACAAAGTCAGTAGATGTCTTGGAGACATTAAGGCTCCCTTTGCAAAGGAGTTTCTACACCTTCAGAAGGGCCATCTAGGAAAGTGGCATGTAGAGTGGAAAGAAACACCTTAGAGCTTTCTTTTAAAGAGCAGCCAGTGGAAACAGTGGTGCTCCCTTTCCAAATTACCACCTATTTCTTCAAGCTGTAGTCCAGGACACAGGACTTGCAGCTTTAGCTCCCAGCATACCTGAAGGTAGGTTGTGTTGCCCTGTCCCAGGAGCCTGCTGTTACCACCAGGCCACCGTGCAGGGAGGAAGGGAAGATTTAGGGTGTCAAGAGCAGGGACAACAGGGCTCAGTACTATGGTACAAAGGTGGTAAAAAGGGACTGTAACATGTTAAGACCAATATAAACCATTCTGTTCATCCTTCTACGTGACTGTAGTCCTTCCTCCCACACACATGGGACATCTACCTGACTTGGGGTTAATAATTTAGTCATTCAGAGAAAGATTCGTTTATTCATTCAGAGAAAGATTCAAGGAAAATAAGTCACTGTCTGGGCAGAAAAACACATGACAGAAGGTTTAATATACTAGACAGTTGAGATATTTATGTGATTATTCATTTGCCTTCCTCTTCCCACAACTTGATGACCCTCTGTTCATCTCTGGCACCTTCTGCCCACAATTCTGAAGACATAACTGAATTGCAGATTCAACATTGCAGGCTCCTGAGGAGATAAGCAGGATTGCCCTCAGGTGTATGGATAAGGAAGCAGAAGCACAGACAGACTAAAGGATTTGTCCAAAGTCATATAAAAAATCCCTGCGAAAGCAGGAACTCAACCCTTAGGTCACCTCATCCTCAGGCTTTTGAATTCTCATATGAATACTGCTCAGTCATATGTTTTTGCATCCCAAGATTTTTCTGATGCTGAGGCAGTGTGATCAGAGGTGTTCTGCACAGGACATCCCTGGAGAAATTCAAGGCCAGGCTGGATGTTGTCCTGAGCAACCTGATCTCATTGAAGATGTCTCTGCACAGGGCATGGGAGTGGGACAGATGACCTTCGAAGATCTCTTCCAAGCCAAACTGTTCTATGATTCAGGCTGTCAGCTTCACACACCAGGCTCCTTAAGAAACAGTTTCCAGAAGTGACCAGGGACTTGAAGACCTCTGCATTAGAAGGTAGCTACAAAACATCCTTAGAGGCCCTTTGTGTGTCTCAGTACCTTTTCCAGTAATAGCCAACCCTCTCAAAAGGGTCCAGAAAAGAGTGTCTCAAAGCACCAGCCATCCAAGTCTCTAAGCCCGGCAGCGAAACTCAGGCTAGGCAGAAATTAAACAAGCTGAAGCCAGAGCTTTGGTGACCTTGTGCTGCACTGAAAACAAAGTGGTTAATATGCTCTTAAGTCAACATCCCTATGAGGTATTAGTCCCTATTAACCTTCTCCTGCCAGATGACTTTCCAGAAGCTCTCTTCAAGTCATAACGAGCTGCTTGTCTCCTGCTACCAGAACCACCCAGACAGGAATGAAGTGACCTGACAAATATACTGCACTTTCTTGTTATCTTTGCTAAGTCTCTTGCATTTTTATATGACACCTTAATAACCCCTCATTTCCATTACAAGTGCATGCTTTCCTTCTGCTTATCTGTGTCTCTATACACTCCTCCATTCCTGCAGCCACACCGCCTCGGGCTACAACCTGGGAAGCCCTTCGGAGCTCGGCAGGGTCAGGTCTGCTTAGTAATCAGAGGACAGTCCTGTAACTTAGGAGGTGGCAGGACGTGATTCACGCGATGGCGCTCTTCCATCTGCGTCAATATTGAACTCGATGCCTTAAGTTAGGGGTAGGAGATGTAAGCCCAGTGCCCTAATTTCGTGGAGTCATTAAGAGATCGGCTGCAACTTTCTCAAGAGACAAACTCCTAACCTCAGTGCCCGAGGCCAGATCTCAGTTTCTTTGCTCTGCCTGCCTACATTCCCCAGGTAGTTACGATCAGATACAATGCTATTTGCTTCCTGTTGTGTGCTGTTAAGTGGTGGCTGCACTCCACCCCAGCGGTGGCTGCATTTCAAAAGCAGGGGAGTGATTACAGCATATACAGGCTGTAAAAGGCATTGGGCATTTCTGGGAAGAGGAGAACTGAGTATAATAGGTGCTTCTTAAGGCAAATCCTATCAATAGCCACCTGGAGCTGTAGGCTTTCAGGGAGAACTAGCAACCGTGAAGAATTTAAGTAACAGACTTCGGATTTAGGATTGGGTGTCCTCCTGGAACTGCTTGCTCAGCTCCCAAGTCCTGGAAAATGCAGAAATTCTGCAGACCTTCTGGCTGTTGTCTGAAGCGCCCTGAGCTTTGGTGAGCTCTGTATCTGTGAGCACAGAGAAACATCTCTGTTCTAAGCTAATGACTCCTGCTGAAGCCCAGATGGAATCCATGACCTGCAGACTTCTAAGACAAGCCTACCCATTTCCAGCCCATTTAGAAGGTATTCTGTGTAAACACTGCGGCTGTAGGTGCTTTCTTTTCAGTCTTAGCATGGCAAGGCACAGGGGCTCTCCCTGGCACTCGAAAACGTTTATTCAGCACCTACAGCACCTTTCCAAAGAGTCAAAGGCCTAGATTAGGTCTCTCTTCCTAACAGAGAAAGGGATGATTCCCAAAAGATGAGAGCTAACCTACCCAGGCAATGTGCTTTAGCCACTATTATCTGTCAGATAGAAGGGAGAAAAAGAATTGTAGAATAACAGAATCACAGAATTGTAGAATCACAGAATGGTTTGGGTTAGAAAGGATCTTTAGCTCATCCAGTTCTACCCCCCTGCCATGGGCACAGATGTTTCCCACTAGAACGGGTTGCTCAAGGCCCCATCCAGCCTGGCCTTGAACACTTCAGTGATGGAGCATTCACAATTTCCTTGGGCAACTTGTGCCATGGCCTCACCATTCTCACAGTAAGAAGAAGAACCATCATCTTCCTCTCCTGTCCATGGTATAGCAGTATATCGAAAATCAGCTTCAGTAACTCAGTTTCATCAGGACTAAAATTAAATGCCTCTATGCAAACACAGGTAGCATGGGGAATAAATAAAAGGAGACAGAAATGTGCACACTCCTGCAGGGCTGTGATTTTATTGGTATCACAGAAAAGTGGTGGGATGGCTGCTGTTACTGGAGTGTTAGAATGGAAGGATACAAGTGCTTCAGGAAGGACAGGCAGGGGAGACATTGGATGTCCTGTATTCATGAAAAAGAAGCTCCTGGAGAAACTCCAGCAAAAAAAAAGAAGCTTATAGAGTGTGTAAGCAAGGAAGGTAGCCTGAAAGGAATACAGAAAAATCGTAAGAGCAGCCAGGGAACAGGTTAGGAAAGCTGAAGACAGGGTAGAATTAAATCTGGCCAGCAACATCAAGAGCAATGGGAAAAGAATCTATAAAAAGAAGATATATAAAAGCAACTGAATTCATCTACTTGGACTTGTGCAAAACATTTGACAATGTCCTACAAGGCATCCTTGTTGTAAATTAGAGAGACATGGATTTGACAGACAGACCACTTGGTAGATAAAGGAACAGGCTGGATGGTCTCATTCAAAGAACTGCTGTCAGAGGCGCAATGTTCAAGTAGAAATCAGTGACAAGGGGCATTCTTCAGGGGTTGGTGTTGGGTCTAGCGATGTTCAGCATCTTTGTGAATGACATGGACAGTGCAATTGAGCACCCTCAGCAAGTTTCCAATGACACCAAACCATGTGGTGCAGTCAACACACTGAAGGGAAGGGATGCCATCCAGAGGGACCTGGACACAGTGGAGAGGGGTGACAGTACCAACATCATGAAGTTCAACAAGGCCAAGTTTAATGTTCTACACCTGAGCTGAGGCAATCCTAAGCACAAACACCAGCTGGGGGAGACTGGATTGAGAGCAGCCCTGAGAAGGACTTGGGGGTGTTGGTCAATG
>JANRGW010032458.1:0-26863 GCA_024733675.1 Psilopsiagon aymara
GAGGGGGGGGAACGACTTTTAAAAATGGAGCCTGAGCCACAGGAAGAAAGCAGCACAGCTCCAGCTATCCTTTTATAGTAACTAGTGTTTTATGGAAAGTGGGAAAGAAAACTCTCTCTTCCTTCCAGCAGCTAGCCAGTGATAGCATGACCCTTCTAACTGAAGACTGATAACATTCTTGGGGAAATCCTTATGCAGGTTTCATTTCTAGTATCTGAGAAGGAGAAGTACTGTTTTCCCCAGTTTCTTCTCTTGAACCTTACTTCTGGATTCTGGGCCTGCAGCTATACTGATGGATGTCTAACAGAACAGTTTTCAAGTTTAGCATTCATGCTTAAAAAAAAGTAGTAATTTTTTTCAGAATATCTGAAGTACTGTAGTAGTTTTCATGAATATTTTCTACATGTACAGTTTAACATTTTGAGTACAGCGTACGTATAGATGATATTAATCAGGGCTTTAGTCGAAAATGTGTACACAAGATACACCTCACACAGACTAAAGAAGTGCTCTCAGCTTGGATCACAGCTACAAATAAATATTTTGCAAAAGATGAATAGAAGGTAGGAAATCAGATGAGAAATATGTCCTTTAGACTGCCCAAAGAAGCAAAAAATAAACATGCCGAAAACTAGGCAACACTAGCTGGCAAAACAGAATAGTGAAACCACTGTACTTTTCAGGACTCTAAGTATCCTTGTTTCTGGCTGAATGTGGTGTGTGCATTAACATCCTTTCTTATAAAATAATACATTTCACAAAGATTCCACTGTGTGACAGTGTACTGATTGGCTGTCACAACTACTGACTAAATATTAATTTTGGAAGGATTTCCAAGTTAAATCCATGAACTACTATATCTGGATAACTTCTAAATCCCTACCCACAAGTAAAACTCCAACAAGCTGATTTCCTGACTTGCACATTGCCTATCTTTGTTTATAAAGATTTGTTTAGCAACTTACTTCAGTTTATCATTTTTACCTTTTGTAGTTGGTTGGAGGAATGTCAGATGGTCTCTTTTGATTTGGAGTTTACTCCATTTTAGTTTTTACAACACTAAACATTGTGATAAACACTGCAGACTAACTAGAAGGAGGTCTACATTAGTGCAATCACTTCGGTTTCGTAACTCCTACAGATTTTTATCCCTTATACACAACGATTTACATACCAGTGAGGGAAAATGAAAATGAGGGGGAAGCTTATTAAAACCCTGTAAGTGTACTTAGTTTCTGCTAACATGGACTAGATTAAGCCTGGCCTACATCACAAGAACTGTGAAGGGTGAGAGCAGAGAGTCCTTCCCCATAACGGTCATGCACATTTAGTGCTCTCTTCACTCAACAGAGAAAACCAGACCCAAAATGGGAAAGAGGATCTGGACACCCATTCTTTACCTTCGCTCCCCACCCCCACCCTTTGAGCTGTAAAGAAAGGATCAGGTTGCACTATTTTAAAAGCTGGTGCAGTATGCACACTTCCTAACAGGGTGTATTGGAGAGCACTGGGAGAAAACCTCTCCCGGAGCACTCTGCAGAAGCATATACTGCTCCATAACATCCTTTACTCAGGACTGTGGCTCCTCAACAGAGCTGAGCCTACAGTTAAATATGAAAACTTCCCCTGAAAATGCACAGTATGTTTAGGGATAGGGATGTTTTGAAATATTATTGAACTAACTTACCTTTCACACATGGTTTTGGAAGCTTCATGCTTGATGCAAGTCATAAAAACCAAACTATCACAATAGCTGAACACTACAGGTAAGGTAGACCTGAAAATAAATGGAAAAATAAAACAAAACAAAAACCATTTAAATGACATAGCAAAACATCCTGAATACACTTAAATAAACGAGATCAATTAACACATTAAAGAATATAATTGCTCTCTCTTTCATCCCACTGAGTGCAGATTACTACTTACTGCTCCTACAGACATTTAAAGTCAAGTCATAGAGCTGATGTTAAGTCTGTATCAAGATGGAAGATGGATGGTGTTTTGGCCAAGGTGTGGAAATGCGAATTCAAACACAAGCCATAATTCTGTCTCTGGCCAAGAATTTCACCAATGACTTTTCGATACTAAGACAGGGACAATTAAAACTTTCATACCTCTCGCTGAATCTAAGAGACAAAATAATGCTTACAGGATGTCCCAAGGCTACATACACAAAGGTTACAAGAAGTCTAAACCTAAGATCTGAAATAAGTGTTTAGCAAATTTTGTTTACTGTGTCTTTGTCTTTTCAAAATATAAAAATCATAGTTCCAGAGGCAAGGTGCCTAGTTAGCAGTGCCAACTGAATGTCAAAAGGCTAATCCAGCCAGGAAGATCCCCCTTAAAGCAGTTCTCATGCTGTATCGTATCTCCACATAAAATAACTGAAAATTTTGGTGATCCAAATCCTCACCAGTCTTCCACACTCTTCATATTAGATATAAAGACCTGAATAGGAAAAGCTACTAAAAGCCCTCACATCTCACATGGAGAAGATCTTTCTGTAGGAACTGTGAAAGGAAGCCATAAGCCTCCTCCTGCTGGAACAGAAGAAGTTTTGGGTGCAGTAGGAGAGTCTGAACAAAGCACTGCAGAGATGCTGGGCTGTGAGTCAGTGGCACTCAGAGGCTAAAAGAGCTGTATCATGGTATCATCTGACAAATGGCCCAACAGTGAGAAGGTATAAATGCTGTTTAATCTTGCCTCAGCCACTTCTATTCGAGCTCTGTGAGTTTTAAAAGGGACAAAAATCTCATACCAGGCTTAAAGAAAAAGTTGAGATCTTCAGATACAAAGCTGTATATTAGATCTGGGTATTACTATTGTAGTTGTGCACAGTTTCAACATACAAGTATTTCTTTTGAAAGGAAGAATTAAAGCAATGACAATTTGTGTCATATGACAACGTATTTATGAGTAGTAGCAAAACTGTCTTTTTCTCATGCATAATCTAGAGGGAGAGCCTGCTGGAAATACGCAAGAGGCACATGAAAGGAAGGGAAGATAAGAAGTTCAGCAGAAGATGCTGTGTTGGATGACTGAAGTTTTCATCAAATGAAAAAGCAGTATCCTGTTTGCTTTCTGATGCTGTGTAAATGGATGAATCAAAGCCCACACAATCGCTTGCAAATCATGTCACAAGAATTCCACCTCTCTATGCCCCTGAGGTCATGAGTGACCATGTACTGACCCCTGACAGACTCCTGCAGCCTTTTCTTTAATACAGCAAGCATACACCTCTCTAACCACTTCAGCCCATAAGTACTACACATAGTACACTGCTTTCCCTACCTTTTTAAAAAAAATTATTTTAGCAATATATACCCCCCAAAAAATTTCATATTATCTACTACGTCTCCCTACAGCCTGAGCTGACACGTGTTAAGGTATAAGGAAAAACATAAAAATAAAAGATTATTTCAGGGAGAGACCCAGGAGCTTTCCAGAAAAAGGAGTACTTTATTTCAAAGAAAACAAAATCTTTCTTAACTGAAAGAAGCTCATGTTTGTATTATCATGAAAACTTTTAAAAAGGGGAGGAAAAAGTAACTGCAGACCATAGCTCAAAAGGAAGTTCCGCTACAGGGCAGGCCAAACAATTCAAGTTCTTACAGTGTACAAAATATGCAATCAATGCTGAACTTACACCTTAAATATCAAGCTGTGAGTGTGGACTGCTCTTTAATGTATCCAACAGCCTTAATGCTGAAACCTATGCAAGGAGATCATTAATACAATACCATTCACCAAGCACAAAACTAAGATATTCTTTCATTGAAACTTCTCCAGCTCTAACAAAGGCACCATTCAAAAAAAACAACAACAACAAAAAAAGCATTTCAAAGACCACTGTAGTTGCTGGCCATAGGCTGATTCTTGAGTTAAAGACAGACATCCGCTAGCCAAAAGGAATAACTCGAACAAAGGAGAGACTTTCAAGTTTCAGACTTTCAAGTCTGAGACCTTTAGTTTGAACTTATCTCTGTTTTCACACATCAGTAGCTTCAGTGAAGTTAGAAATATCCAGTATGTGTAATGAAAACAATCTTTATCAGTGGATACAGCATGAACATGATAACATATGTTTTCCAAGCCTAGAGCAATTGTCAAGCAATTACTATTTGTCAAGGCAACACACTTGATAGTCAGGGTCATCTAACCCTAGGTCATCTCTCTCTACCTTATTCCAGGCAGGTCTCAGTAACTCAGCTGCCCAGCTTTCTGTAATTTGCTCTGATCATAAGCTGCAGAGGCAGGTTTCTCTCACTACATGCAATGAGAAAGTGGAGGGTGGCAGCGGCCAGGGGTGCAGTTACTGCATCAGGATGGCTCATGTAAGCAACAGCTGCTGTGGTTTTGTTCCAAGAAGAAGGAGGGCCCGGGCAGGTCAAAGGGGACTCCTGGACAACTGATTATTAACCAGGGCTTTCTAAAGCACTTGCAAGGCCCATATTGTGTTTGTTTAGGACCCAGAACTATGGGTGCTGTTATCAGCAGGCTGGGTGGGTTGGTTTGTGCCTCTGAGTTACATTACCAATTCTAACTACCTTTCTCAGAAAAGAGTAAGGCCTTCTCTTATGCTATTTTAGTCCAGTTTTACACTTCCTTTTTTTTCGTCTTCCTTTATTTTAAAGGCCCTTATTCAACTAAATTACCCTCTTTACAAAATATGATTCTTTTTGCTATCCAGATGTTATTTCATGCTTGTACAATTCCATACAATATCTATATAACTGGCCTCTGATTCTTAATTTTTACATTTTACAATAGAAAATTTAATGGTTTTTCTTTACTATATGATTCAGTCTTCCAATTATAATTTGTAAACTGTGTGTAGATGGAAAATGGAATTCAATTAAAATGTAGCAAAAGAGCACTTTATTTTTTATCCGTTAAATAGCCATAGATGTACACAGCATGTAAGAAAAGAAATGATCAGAACATACTGCACTGAAAACTGATTTATTCAACAAGGAATAATCACTGCTGGTTGGTGAACTCATCCGATCGTTTCTGGTCAGCATGACCTTCAAGACTTTAGAACTAGTACATCTACACCCTGTCACAGCTTTCACTCAGGGACCTGATGAGAAAAAATTAAATTGCCTGCGTTCTCATCTCCCAGTGGATTGTTCAGTTTTGAACATACTAGCCATTAATACAAAGTAGATGAGCATGTTCAAAGAGAAAAAAAAAAAGCTATCAGAAGCAGGTTCAGCATTCTGTAGGTTTTAGTTCCAGCCGCTCTGCCAGGGACTTCCACCCCTTCAGTGGTTTGACTTTCCTGAAAACTCTGGCATCAAAAGTGTGTTGCATAGTATTTTTATTGTGTTATTTTAAAATACTATAGTAAATTTAACCTTAATACTGGCTGCCACACTTCCATACTCAATTTTAAGTGGTCTTGTTAAAAAAGAAACATTTAATTGAAATACAGTGTACATGTAGAAGTCATTAAACATATATTAATCATTTCAGGAGGCCACACAAGTAATAGAAAAATGTTGATTCCTTCCTTTCCGATTTATCAGCCATTTATGCTATAGTATGTTCAAAACAGGACAGGTTCCTACTGTGCTAGCTGGTGTACATACAGAGTTAGAAAGACAGAGCCCTGGCACAGAGGTTTGCCTTCATTTGCTCAACACCAGAGGTGTTACTAGTAAAAAGCCAAACAGGAGAAGCTTTTTTTTCTTTTAAAGCAGTGGCTGTTCAGGTGCAGATTTACCAGCAGCAGGAGGCAGAGGGTGAAAGGATGTTATGAAAGGCTCTAGATCTGACCATGTTCCTCCAGCCCTTCCTGTTCCCCACCTCCTCAAGCTCTAGCTGTGTTCACCTATGCCTACTTACTGAAAATTGGAAGGACTTTAAACTAAACCAGGGAACTGAACATCAGCATCGAGCATGTTAATCTCTGCTAAATATAGAGACTTCCCATTGAATTTCCTTGTCCTTGCTAAGTGACTTAGGAGGATACACCTACTATCAGGACAACTCCCCAGGTTGAAAGGAAAAGAAGGAAAGTTATTTCTGAGAATGTCCAAAGGTTGTGATCTGGCTTGCTGAATTTTGAAACATGACTTACAGATTTGGCATTACAGATCTGTGGATTTGATTTATTCACTTAACAAGGATCAGAATGAAATTCTTCCTCCCATATTGCTGTGATGGAAACTAACACTATTCCATGGATTTTCTATTAATTTTCTTGCTCTTTTCTTTGGCAGGCTCAAATATTTCCTCTCTGTAGCAGAAAGAGTATGACGGCTAGCCTAAAGAACAAGAAAAGTCATTACTCAAAATTACAGTGCTAGCAACAAATTTCTAAAGAGATAAAGTTTGATTTAGGTAAGGGCATGACCAAGTGAGAAAAAATGGTGAGGAAGAGGTATTTCATTATTATGTGTCATAAATCTTTGAAATACCACAGATGGTGTAGCTAGCAAAGCTGACAGTGCAGTAAGAAGAATGAGAATTACTAAGGTTGGCTCTAATTGATTGAATTTAAAGAGGGACTTTGACTGTGAGTAGGCCAAGATTCATAAATAAACCATATTTTAAGAATACAAGAGAGGTCAGACTGGTTCAAGCCAGGGGTACACTTGGCTCATTTACCTATCTCCAACAGCAGACATAAGCCAATTCTTATGCAAGTACTCTCCCAGAGAACAGCAGAACCAGGACAAGAACATTTGATGATGCTCACGGATTCCAGCATCCAACTTTGGTTTAGCTCGGGAGGTTTCCTGAGCCTGATGTGGTTTGTCTAGTCAGTGACCTTTATTAGCTCTGTCCCCCAAGGCCTTGTGCAGTCTCTCCCTAAATCCACCTGAACTCTTGTCATACAGACTGTCTTTAGATAAATAATGTCATGAGCGTACTACCCATGAACATATTAAATAATATAATTTTCTGTATTATTTGCTTTGAACCTGCCTTCTGCCAGCTTCATCTGATGCACCCTCATTTTTCTATTGATAGAGAAGGTGCAAATTTGATCCATGCCCATCCTTTTCACATGTAATTTTACAACGTTTATTGCTGTTTTGAAGAAGTGTTAGAGGGGTGCTGTAATTAAAGTCACTGAAGAAAAGTCCACTGCTCCTGTGCTGAAAATCTATTTCTTAGTTCTGCCAATCCACCACCAGTTTGCCTGCTATCTGTGGCAGATGCTGAAGCTGCTATTGCACAGAAGTCCTTCCAAGATCCTGGGAACTGGAAGCTTAGATGAGCACATTCTGAGAGAGCCATTCTTTTCCACTGTTAGGGAAGATGCATTAGAGGAAAAGATGCAGTCATGCATATTGTGCTCTTAAAACCCTGCTGGTCTTTCTGCAAGCAGAATCTAAAAGAATAGTAGGGAGTGGAAATGAAGAGAAAAATTACCAATCCACAGAAATCGGGCCCATTCTAAGAAAATTACTTGCTAATACCTAAACCTCAAGGAATCAATGTAAACTTTATCTAAAACCCAAAGTAGAAAATTGAAGATAAAGTAGTTCAAGCTTCCTCTAAAGGAGGGCATTGTTTCTAGAGTTTGGCAGTAGACCTTAAGTACTCAAGGTTAACATCATAATTAAACCAGCAGAAGCTTGTGAGAGTTTCCTATTATTTCAGTAGGAAACCCATGCAGTATAATCCCGTTTTCCCCTGCTATGTGTTTTACAAGGCATGGGAATATTTCCGAAGCAGACAGGAAAGCCTAGTTTCTACTAGTAAAAAATTACACGAATAGGTAAAACAGGTTTCCATTCTTAGGTACAATATAAACAAAGCCTTTCAGAAATCTTTCTACAGGCTAAGGTACATTGTATCCATGTACAGATAAGCAGCTATTGCAGAAAAATGCATTTTTAGAGAAATTACGTAAACTCCAGTTAACGTCAAAACTATTAAAGAGTCCTGTACTATTGAAGTAGAAGAGGTTAAGGGAGACTAGGACACTTAAACAGGAAGTGTGCTCATTTAGGTTTGTGAGTAACTCTAGTTAAAGTGACTGACACAAAATGATCTGTACTGTTGCAAAATAGTTTCTGTCAGCAGATTTCATCTAGGCAACACCCAGCCTATCAGCTATAATCATACTGGGTTTGGCTGCAGGATCTGATTATTATTTCGGAAGCAAGGTGAAGAGACTGTACCGAAAGTTTCACAAGACACAAAGAAAGGCACACAAACTCCATGTTATTAAACAGATAAACAAATTTTTTTTCAGGAGCTCTCATCATCCCTCTAGTTAGAATGGGACACTGTTTGTGTCTGTTATGAACAAGCACACATTTAGGAGTTTGAAAAGGGCAGCTCTGGAAGACAGGTCATTGCTGTTGGCTCCTTGCTATGATGGTTAGATATGCTGAAGGTTAGAAAGGCTCAGAACCTCCAGCATTACCAACTATAAGCCCAAATGTTGCCTGGTTTTGACTGGCTTAATTCAAAGCCATATGTCACCTAAAAGTTCCTGAAGATGGTCTTGCCCATTACTGGCTTATGGATAAAACATATGATCGATTATCCCTTTGACTATCAGCACTTGTTTGGTAAGTCCCTGAAAACCAAGCCCAAATGTACTTTTTTTCAAGGCAGAGGGTCCTGACTTTGAGATGTTTGTATAGAGACAAAGCATTCTGTAAGCATCACAGAGACTTTGAATGTGAGCAGATCCCTATCTCTGAACAGACCTGTCTGTCACACAGACCCTTGGTATATTAAGGTATGAAGACAACACTGTTTGTTCCAAGTTTAATGATGAGAGGACTTCCCTGTGTACCATAGACATCTGATGCAGCATGTACCAGGTAGTTGCAAAGCCATGGTTCCAGTAAACTTTGTGCACAATGTAAAGTACAGAATGTTTTGTGAGAGACTATAAATGCTGAGATGTTTTCACTGATCACAAAAGATAACCTAGAAGCTGATTTAATTGTACTTTTACTGTCCAGGATCTCTGCTCTGGGAAGCAAAATGCTCAGATAATATGACGTATAACACCAAAACCATGCCAAGTGTTTCAAATCAGTATTGCTGGGTTTGTAAGTCTGCAAAGTATTAATCTTTTAGTTTTAGAACTATGTGAACCAAAACAATCATCTGCTGGTGTACTGCAGTTCAGTCCTTTATCTTCTGACACGGGCTGTGATGATGGCTCTTTTTTGGGGGGAGAAGGCAGAGGGAACAGAAAACTAACAGAAAATTTCTGCTTGATTTACAACAAAGATTGAAGGGTGCCATTCTGTAACATAGTCCAGTGCTCCTGTGAAGAATCTAATGTCTTTGCTGCACAGACCCCTATGTAAAAATAGACATCTTGCAGGCTGGCAGTTCAAAATCCCTGAGGATTAGTGATTGGTTAGGAGATTATGGATACTCTAGTCTGAATTTGAAATAGCAAATGAAAGTGCTGAGGCACTGATTGTTGACACTGAACTGCTAGCACCCTCACCCTTCCTGCAAAGTTGCAGATACTGAAGGCTCTGTCACTGATTTGTAACGGTACATTTGCTTCTGAAATCAGTCGTAGAAAGGAATTTATTTCTGGTGTTTATTGTTTCGAATAAACTGGAGAGCTTGTAGAGAATAAGAGAGAGAAAAGCCACATGATCATCAAGTCACTCAGCACTATGTACGACACCGCACTGAAAATACAGTCACTACTATCAGGGCTGTAAACACATAAGTACTCAACACAAAGCTAGTCACTATCAAGGTCCCTGCAGGCAGCAGGCAAGGAATAAAACAGGTCTTTTCAGGCCCTGGACTTTAAAATACATTAATCAAAGACACGCCATATTGCTGATGAACCTTTTATCCCTTGGTACAAGCATGGGCAGCAACTTGTTCTGGGAATCACACTCCTTTTGCCTCCATCAGACTTCCCTGCCAGTACAGGTGAACCCTGGTAATGGGTATGTCCAAGAAGCTCAGAATCATAGCTTTTAGGATACCGAATAACTGTCTTAAATCATAACTGTAGCTTTACTTGTGGAACTTAGAAATAAATTGATTTCTGCTCAAGGGAAGTCTTCTCCCTCCTCTGCTGTATGTTCCCTCTTGGAAAAAGAAAATGTTACTATGGGACATACTGCATGCTGAAAAATCACACTAGGATAAATCTTAAGCCTCAGTAACTTATTCCCTTATCCACATCTAAAAAGATATATTTAGTTTGTTAACTCAAACTGTATTTTGCTAATGTCATAAGAAGACTTAATTTACAGCATGAAATTAATTATACTATTACATATGAAGTTAAATGACTCACACAGTACATACACTGAATTATTTCCACCTTTTGGTATGATGGAAATAATGAAATCATGAGTGTGTGTACTCATGTCACTATTTAATGCCCTGAGGATAGTGGACATGAGGGTGCTTCAAGTAGTAGTCTGCTGATACCAACTAATGGACTCCGCTTGTCCAAATAATTTCTCCTTATGTATGTGCACTTCTTCTTATGTATGTGCACTCACTGGGCATATATACACCAGCAATGAAATCCATCTCCACAACCACTCGAAGAAGCAGCCAAAAGCATCCCAGATGAGTTATTCATGCTCTTTATAAAAATTGGGCAATTAAAATAACTCTCTGTGCTTTGGCCAACTTTGATGGAAACCTGGGCTATACAAATTAACACACACATAAACTGCATTAAGCAAGCAACCATCTCTTTATACTGTTAGTGTACATCACGATATTAATCTGGAGAGCCCAAAAGAAATACACTTTCTAGTACTCTAGAGAAAATATTTTCTTAATCCTGACATTTTTGTGTTTATTTCTGAAAATTTGCCAAAAAACTTACATACTCTTAAATGCTAAGACTTACACTTTCCAACTTATATCCAACCATACCGTTAACTTTCTGAAGCACAATTTGTGCTACTTTGTCCAGTCCAACTGCAGTTATGTTGAGGAAGGGGACTGCCACCACTTTAAAACGTTATTAAATCTGCTAAAATAGAATAACTCAGAATAACTGCACACCATGTTTTCCTAGTTTTATCTCCATTATGCATTCTCCTGCCAACTTAAATATTGTATCATTCCAGTTTCCTTGTATATGGTTGTTTACCTCATTTAATCAAACTGCATATATTCTTTTTCTTCCTAACCACACTTTAATTATTCTTACTGTTTCAGAGTGTCCTTATTTAATTTGTACAAAATATTTTCTGAATTATTAAATGACAAATTCTTTGGCATCTTTGAAAATGGGAGCTAGATCCTTGCATATTAGTTCTATATTTTTCTGAGCATCATACTATTCAAAATAGGCACAGGCACCTTGCTGGGGATTGATTTCTGTAGTAATTGCACTGGGCCTCTGAAGATATTTAGGAAAACTAAATTTCTCATCACAACTTCCCTCTGGTAAAGTAAATGTTTTTGTTAGTCAGCAAAAAATTATACTTAAACTGTTAAGTAAGATATTAAATGGGAAAGCTGAAAAAATAGTTTGCATTTTGTAACTTGAAAATTAATATTTAAATGTGAATGTTCAGTGATTAAAAAATTACATTAATATATATGTTGAAAAGCAAGTTCTGACAGGTAAGACCAGACAACCTTAGATGTCAATTTTAAGTAAAAGAAGCCTTAATAGTTTTTTTCATCTTTCTCAATTTGTTCAATTCTCTATGGCATCTCACAGTTTAGAACCATTATTCTCCCTTCATGAAACATCTTGGATTATAAGTTACTTCTTTGACTTTCATGGGAAGTCTTTAGAGGCCTTTTTAAAACAGTATTTCATATCTATCCAGGAGTTATATTTTCCTATTCTTGTAAAAAAGTGTGTGTTAAACATTCTGAAGTTATTTGCTGGGCATTTTACTTCAAAAACTTCTCTGACTATATTGTTTTTCTTCTGTACACACTGCATTAATATAAAGGTAAAGCGGTATGTGATTCATATTCTTGAACAATTCAAGTTGACAACAATCTTTCTCCAGATTGGCTTGTATTATAAATGTTTTAAGACTTTAGTGATCTCTTTCTAAGTTCATTCTCAAATAGCAAGTAGATATCTCCTACTTTAAAAAAACCATAAACCCATAAAGCTAGGTAAGTCTAGATGATGAAACAGAAAAGTTATACTGGAACCCCTTGGTTCTATGTCAAGATAACAAGACAGAGCAAGCTACAAAAGCAAAGGAGTGCTACTTCTTTTACTCAGATCTTCCTCTCTGGGAGGTTAACCAAGTGGAAGCCATTTGACTCTATACACTATTTGAATTTTTAATACAGCTGCTTCTAATAATTGAAATGCCTCTAACACAATTTGAGGGAAGAAGATACAATAAAATATCCATTTGCAAATGTTCACAGCCTTTCCTGGCACAGACCCAATACAAGAAATACACTGGAAGATAAACACTTTAATTTGAAGATTTTAATAATGTTTGATATGAAAATGTAAGTCCTTAAGCAGCTAACAGATTATCACAGTAATAAATGGTTTTCTCAATACCCTTCAAACTGAATTTCTCAGAAAGAACAGATAGGCTAGCCAGTATTCTGAATAGCCCGTATCCTGTCTGTATTCTGAATAGCCAAATAATCGTCATTCCTTGCTCTTCTGTGTCACTCATTTTGTGTTCTAACAAAGCATCTACACAAATGATTCATATTTTAATCAGACCCACGAATGCTGGTAACATGAACCATACATGCTATTTAATATTGTTTCTGAGTACAGAAAAATAAAAATACCTTGAGGTTTGGAGCAGAAATACAAGTGATGCTTTCTAATATCACTAACCAATTTCACTTGAGGGTTCCATTATCACAGCATAGGTTTCATTTTTATTACTAACAGTCTTTATTTATCACAGTAAAACCAGGCTGTTAACCACAGAAAGTAAAATTCATCATGAAAGTTCTGGTTTTGTTTAGGAATCAGACCTTTTCAGTTATTCTGTCAAATAATAAACTTTGGTTACCTATGTGTGACTTAAAAGAAACTGCATGTGTTTTGAATGCAGAATATTTCCCCGTAATATCTACAAAGCTATACATACCTGAAGAACATGTGCTATATAGAATTAGAAGCCAAGGAAAAACCGTATTGACAATGCTGAGACCAGCTTCCTGCCCAGAGGATCAAGTAGTGTAAGCAGAGTAATAGCTTGCATGAACACACAAAACATCCTTATCGACTATCTGCAAATAGAAATTATATGTATATGAACTTAAAAAAGTGAAAATTAAAACATAGAAAGGTATACAAAATACAAGAATACATCTATTGACAAAAGAATTATACCTGCATTTCGGATGATTTATCATCTCTTCAGACTATCCAATTTCATCTCCACATTCCAAATTTATTTTTCAAATTACTTCTTGATATTCCACATTATTTATTGAGTGGAGCCAAACATTATGAAAGAAGATAGATGTAAGAGCATCTGGATGACAGAAACTTTTTGTCTAATCTGTTTGAAATTGCCAGCAAGGAATATGCTCCAGCATCACCTGATAGTCTGGTTCCAGTCTGTCCGTGTAGTTAGAAGCATTTTCCAAATATGTAACCCGTTCTTTTTCACTGTAAATTCAGATAATTTTTTCTTGTCCTTCTACAAGTAGGTACAAAAGACAATTGATGACTGTCTTCTTCACAATAAACTTCAAATGTTACGTTATTTTTCTCAGTCTTCCCTTCTCTGGACTAAATCAATACAACTCTTTTGAAACGTGCCTTATAAATCTTGCTTTCCAAAAACCTTTTCATTCATGTGCTCTCCTATGGATTCACCTTTACCAGGAAATAATCTTCCTTTTCCAGACTTTAACACAGAGATACAACAATTTTATTCACTGACTTTTACTCTGGCTATTTTGCGTGAACATTCTTTGATTTTGCTTCATCTACTAAACTAGGTAGGTTCAATATTATTTAGAATTTTGTGGTGCTGAAGAGCAGCAGGCCCCACAGGCCTTTCAAACACAATGCATTCGTCCATCTCTTCAAGAACTTTTTTTGGCACTCAGTAATGATATTTGCTTTTCTTTGAATGTTGAATAAATCACTTGTTCTTATTACTTTTCTCTTTCTTCAAAGAACTGGATAGAAGAGGGATTTTGTATACTTCCTACTTAGTAATGCTGTAACTTATTTTAGCTGCTAAATCAAGAATTATAATACTCTCACATAAGCAGACAGATAGATGGATGATCAGGCAAGCACAAAACTAGTTTTCCTTGAGAATCAAGCATAACAGAAAGAAGATTTGACTCAAAGTCTTTCTATTGTCTCAAAATAATGTCTGGTCAAATTGAGGTAGAAGGATATTACTATGGAGTATCTTTTTGATGTCTACACAGTTATTCATAGTAGAAGTATGTCATGTTCTGCATTGTTTTGAGTTCTATCTGAATAAAGCAGAAATATTCTGAACCATGAAAAGTAAAACAAAGGATGTAAGATAGTAACAGGTCAAAGTAGTGCTCTAAAGGCTGCAGTGGCTGTCTGTCTTCAAATTTATTTCCAGTTGCCTGCCTTTAAAGAATTGAGTCTCCTTACATTTTTTAACCCAACACAGTTTATCGCAGGGATCTCTAAATTATTTTCTTGGAAAGAAAAACAACTAACCAACCAACCAAACAAACAAAAGTGAAAACCTGCGCAGCAGTTTATGACATCTAGCCCAGTTTTTCTGCTCCTTTGCTCTACTTCACTTGCATGCGCTATGCAACTATGCCATAGTCGCACATGAAAGTTCTTCTAAGAAGTGGTTTCTATGGTTTGGTTTTGCTTTTTAATATGCATATAGTTTATTCATAGGGTACTTTCACAATGAATTCCTGAAATTTACTAGTGGTTCTTTGTAATCTAGTTTATCCATCTGCAAAATATCCAAATCCCATGACACCCAGGTGTGCTCCCAATATACTAAATGAGCAAATAGGCTTAAGGGCTCACAGCAGCATTACACTCCTACTGATAGCCACCCATTCCCCATCTTTGGAAAAGCCTTTTTACAATTCTTCTACTCTTCAGACAAAATTCTGATGTAGTCATCTCCTCCTTACCATACTCCAGCTTAGCTTCCTGCAGCTCATAAAATCTATGTCCCCCTACTTCCTTGAGAAACATAGACAGGCAAAACCCCAACAAGTGATTATCTAAGGAGGAGTGATGGGCACAGAATTTATTCAGAATGGAGAGGAGCAATTTATGAACACTTCTCTAGCAGACAGTTGTACCTGCACTATCTACCAAAACATTTTTCCAGAATCTCTTTTCACAGAAGTCTTAAGTCTACTTTTTTCCTCAAAACAGGAACTACCAGTTCCATCACTTCAGACATTAGGTTTAAAATATGTAATATATTCAGAGACAAGTGGACAACTTCAAAATTTTGTTTGGTTGTTTTATGTCATTTTCTAAAATTGTGCTCGAGGGGATCAGAGTATTATAAATTCATATAACACATTTGCATTTCAAAATTACAAGGTCATGAAAAGAAAGAACACTTTTCAGCTATGTATGTAATATATGTGACAGATTTGCTTTATATTTTTTCTATCTATGTGTATATAATTCTACCTATGCTTTTACCTTATATTCCCTTGATTTATTAATGAATCTTCAATTAGTTTAAGAACAGATTTCTATTATCCACAAGAACTCTATTGAAGCCAAAGGTGCAGAATCGCACATTCATACTGCAGAAGTGGTATTTTCCAGCCTAGTTCCCCACCGTGTTGCACGTCAGGTTGATGGCAATACAGTAAAACCAGAAGAGCCAGTGAGTTCCTCCAGAAAAGCTGCCTGTGTTTCTGCAGGACTGCTTCTCCAAATACTTAATCAACAGGCAAATTTATTGCTCATAGTTGTTATGATGGTCTATTTGCTCCCGTGTTCCATTAAGAATAACTTCCTATTAAGAACTGTTTCCAAACACCTGCTTCCAACCTTCTTTCTCAACTTCTGGCCATTTTCCTTTCATCTATAGGACCCTAAAATTTTGCCCAATTTATTTATTTCTGTGCTTTATGTCCTCAGCACTCACCAGAGGAGCCTATCCCCTTTCAGAAGCTGCACAGAGTTTTTATTTGAGCAGTTTATTCCTCTCTTTACTTCTGAGTTACTTAAGCGACAACACACAACTGAATGCTAACGCATCCTGTTCCAACATTGTCTGACTTGCCACGTTTTCGCTTCCCTTTTCTTCCCTTTTTATTTTGTCTTGAGATTTAAGCAGTTAATTCCAGATCACAAAGTAGTCTATGAATGTAATTTTATTTCCCCTTTTTGTGCATCCTGCACATAGTTTTCTACAACCTGTAAAATCAGAAATTATTGTGAAAATAACAGGTGACCTCACTAGGTCAAAATCTGACCTGGAATCTAGTAGTAATTACATCGCATATTGGAAACCTATCCAAGTAATACAGACATTATGTTAATCCCAAGATACTATCGCATATCCCTTTTTGAAATCTGTATAAATATTCAGTAAGCACTTATCCCATCATGTGCACAATGAGGTCACTCTATTGAAGTGTGCCCACTTCAGCATCAGATCCTTCTCAGAAGTCTCAGAGTAAAACACCATACACAAATGCATTAGATTTTAGGCTTTTATCCTACGAGGAGGCCCACATAGGTGGGACCCAAACTGCATTTTAATAATGAACTAAATCTGTTTACCCAATTTCTCAGCCTCTGAGGAGGAACAAATCTTGGCTACCGCATGTTACCTCCACTGGGCAGAATAGGGGTACAGAATCTGAATCCTGTAATATTTTCAGATATTTTTTCTATACTTTCAATTACCGTTTTTATTTGCTGCCTCTTCAGCCACCTTTTCAAATAACTGCTCTGATTTGTAAACAGTGGGCTCAGATTTCCTTTTATTTAGTATTGCTCTATTGAAAGAAAGAGAAAAATTGGAAATTGAAAAAAAAAAAATCTAATGTTTCCTTAAAAGTTTCACTTATTTCGGGTTATTTTAGCAAAAGTATACTAAGCAGATAACTACACTCTTGCACATAGCATGACATGTTCTGAGCTTTCTTTCCTTCTATCTTTGCATGATGGCAAGCTTAAAGTTCCCATTTCCAGTTCTGTTTTCTCCTACTTCATACTTCACTAAACACTTATTTACAGTGGAATCTTGTTCCCATTCTATTGCAGTGTTATTGCTGAACCAGCTTTCTGCTGTTACTCTTCAAACTCTACATTTCTGTCAGTGACTTTCACAGTATGTTTACCCTTTTTCTGCTCACTTTATTAAACTGGAAGTACTGTACATTCAGAAAGTCACTATTTTAGTTCAGAAAGTTCTTTCCTTATTTTAGATCCAGTAACTTTTTTTTTCCTGATCACTGTCAGATCCAGGGCTGAATTAACTCTTATTATCTTTCCCGGTTTTAAGTAATTTACAAAAATATCCTCCTGTTGCCTGTTTTGAAACATTGCTCGCATTTAATTCACATTCCTCTTTCACAGCTTTTCATATGTTTATTTTCATATACAAAGCAACATGTGGGTGTATAATATACATATAATATGTGTATATATCATAATCATAGAGATACAATCCTAGACAAAGACAAATGAAACAAACCTTCAACTCATTGATTTTGCATCTTCTATTTCCATTTGTGAAATTACTCCTGTGTTTGCCAGACATATGAATCCCAGGATCTGCATGCACGGTGGCTGTTTTATAAATTAAGCTTCCCTCACCTTATCTTCGTTATATAGCAACAGATAGTTATATTCTATTTATGTCTTAGCCAGACTTGTTTGTAATGTGATCAAAGAACATTTCATGGAACTTGTAGTGGTGCTTCTCCTCTCAAGACCACATGTACCTAAGCTGTGTTTATGAAAACAAAGATCTAATTTGTCATTATTACTTCCAGTAGGGCTTCAGAGATAAAGTATGTTTTCACATCTCAGTGTAGCCATATTCACTCAACTTTCTTTTCCTCTTGCAAGTGTTTCCCTGTGGTTACACTTATGCATTTGCTGAAAAATCTTTCCTGTTTTGTTAGTATTTCCAGCTATGCTTTCCTCACTGCTCTTCATATATTTAAAAAACCAGACATTTTAGCTGGTTGTTTTAACTAAGACATTATCACCCAAAAACTGCAAATCAAACATATATAAACTTGAGCGTAAAAATAACGTTCCCTTCAAACAACTAATTTTTAGATTAGAAGTCCTATTAAACAAGCAACAGTTTCCTAACCTAACAAGAAAAATCAATACAGTACTCTCAAACCCAAATTTTCTAGAACTATGTTACTCAAATCAGTTTCATGTACTTCCTTCTTACAATAATATGGCATTGTTAGAATTTTATTATTTCTCATGATGAGTAAGACCTTACTCTATAACTACTTTATGATAAAATGAATATAAGTATTAAGTAAGGGACTATTTCAGGATCTGCACTGCATTATATAGTCAACAGGACAAATCTTAGTAAGCAGTGGTGACTTAACTTTGTTTTACATATTTTTTAATATTCTTTCTTTTGTTATGGATCATTTTCATGTGGATCATTTTTACAATATTACTTGCAGTTGATTCATTCTAACATAAAACTTACTGCTACTACCATGCAACACACTCATCATCAGTGTAACTGGTTTAGAGATTCCAAATTTCCTCTGCTTTCTAATCCTTGTCTATAATGTCATCCTCATACTCAGTAAATTAATCTGACAAATAAGGTGGTTTTTAATAGGCTCAATATTACGCAAAGTCCTGCTTATAACTACACTAGTTAAAAACTTTTAGGCACTATAAATTATATTCTCAGCCACACCTCAAATAATTTGCTAGTAAGTTGCTATTATTACTGTTACTGTAAATTACTGAAGGTATCAGAAGAGTCCTCAGAATTGTATTTTTCACATCTAAATTGAAAAGTTCTGAACTTCACTATTTAAGTTTTAGCATGTACTTGGCATTCCTTTTATTGCAATCCAAAGAATTCAGAGTATCTATAGAACATTTACTATAGCTAATAAAATATGTAGGCAACTACTCTTCAGTAAGCATTATCTTTTTATTTAATATTTCTGCTATAACAAAGCATGATGTGCAAAATTTCTCCTGACTTTATGGATGTCAATATTTTAGTTGTTTGGGTTTGGTTTTGGTTTGATTTGGTTTGTTGGTTTAATATTTTTGTTTTGGTGTTTGTTTTTTTTTTAACTGCTTGTAGTACTTTCAAGACAAGGCATTCTTTCCATTAGCATTTCTCTTTATCTGCAAATAAAATCGGAAAACTTCTGCCATACTGTTCAGGTCTGCAACACACTTGCTTTCATTCAGATGGTCTTTTTAAGTTAGCATTCCTATAGTGAACAAGTACCATAAGTCCACATTTTTACAGGAATGTTTATCTTTGTAATTATTATTCCACTGATGCAGGAGGCAAGGTATTTTGATTCTATGAAAGCATATGTGTCATAAAAACCTTAAAATGCTGTCACTGAATTGTTAAGTTTCTTATCTGGTTTACTGAAAGTCCTAAAATAGCAGATCCATCCAGTGTCTGGAAGTAAATATATTCTTGAATAAATATGATCATGTTAAGGCAGTACTTTATCTGCCTTTTAGAGAAAAAATGGATCAGTACTGAACCATAAGAGTTAGGAGAGTTCAGTACAGAAAGGAACAGGAAATTTAGGTCAACAAAAAGAGCAAAATAGAAAAAGGGAAAAGACAGAGAACTCAAGAGAAGGAGAGAACTTTGATAGGTATAAATCAAGAAAATATTATCATAGGAAGAGAATAATTTCACCTTTTAATAAGTTAGACTTTACCAGTGCACAACTTCATAAGTCTATCTTACTTTTTGTAAGTGAGCCACGCAGGACTGAATTTTTAAAATAAAGACTAATGCTATATTTTGTTAAAGTTAAATGTCTTTAATATGGATTTCATATTCTTCACATTTGATTTTACATTTCTACAAATATCTTTAAATTATAAATACATTAAGAAACCAGCACATTTTGTATGAAGGCATAAGAACAATACTTCTTGACTATTCAAAACCATTAAAATTTCCATGAGTGCCACGTTCTTCTTTTTCTATGTCTTCACTACAGTACTATCTCTCACAGAAAATACTGGTATCGGCCTCAAAGGAAAGGTTCAGCAATCTTCCACATCAGAAGTTAGGAGAATACTCTCAACATGGAAGGTAGGATGGTCAGAGAGGTAGCAAGTGAAAAGCTTCAGAAGGAATGGTAGCTAAAAAGAGTCAGGAAAAAGGGAAAAAAAAAAAAAAAAAAAAAAAGAAAAAATAAGGAAATATATGATAACAAATTGAAAAGATCAGGAAACGACAAAATACACAGGAAATAGCAACAATTGTGCTTATTCATTTTAGACACAGTACAGAAGAACACTGACAGAAAAGGTGAGGAATAAGGCAGCCATTCTTAAAAAGAAAGAGTTATTCAGAAAAGACCTAGTATGGCATGAAACACTGTTATTCCTCTCCTGAGGTGACAGGCCACTCTTAACTTCTAGTTTGAGCTAGTCAGTTCAAAGCAGGATTCCTGTGAAGTCAGTAGACTGAAACAGGCACCTCCAGAGGGCGATTCATCCCATCCTAAGGTCTGAATCTTAGACTCTGAATCATGTATTTCAAATGTAATTAATTTTGTGAAGTTCACTAGGTATTTGTGAACCTAGCAGTATATATTTAAGCTTAATTCTATTGAAAACAGCATGTGGATTAAAATAATATAAGAAACAGCATATTTTCAACTTCCCTTACTCTGAACAAAGCAAATTTACTAATGGCTTTCACCTGCATAGCATATGTAATAGGTTTGTGCTGCTTAATATTTTTTATTACTGAACATTACTCACATTCACTATACTGAGCACAAAAATTAAGTGTGACCCAAATAAAAGAAAGCTTGCTTTTCTGTTGGGACTAATTAGGTAATACTGTGACTTTATCTGCTGTAAGTAAAAATTAAAGCTGGACGTCACTGGGATTCTCTATTACCAGCATTAAGACCTGATTCAGGCACTATCACATTTAACTCATACTTACAATGGCATTGCTGATATTGCAGTAATTTGTTACTAAACACAGTAAATACTATTGTGAAAAAAAAAAAGCTGAAATCCTCTGTCATGGTCACGGGCACTTACATTATAATGGTTGTTTTAAAAGAACTATAATTAAATACAAGAGTCATGGGTGAAGGGCTGGTTGCAAAGTCCATATATAGCCCAGTCTCTGTGCAGGAAGCTTCAGTGTGGAAGCCTGTGGGGACAACCTGTTCATACCACCTTCACCAGCTTGCCAGCCCAGACACAAAAACAAGACTTCTCTTACAGAACTGCAATACCAAAGCTTAAATAACCAGAGAAGAGGATGGAAAAGGGAAGCCTTCCTCCTGGGCACTGATCTGAGGCTGGAATATACACCAGAGGGACAGTTCACAGTCTGCACTTCCATGTTAGTACGAAAAGTCTGACAGAAATAATCCTGGGACTCTACAATTCATACCTCACTGGAGACCTATGCATACAACAGTCTTCCACTAATGACTATTTCAGAATACAGTCATCCTGATACTGCCTATTACATCAGGACAACGCAGAGTTGTCAGTTATAATAAAACTAAAAAGACATCTTTAAAATCTAAAATCTAAATATCACATTTGAAATGTGATTTTGCACTGAAGAATTTACATAAACAATTCTAGTCATGTAACAAAATAGTGTAACACTAACGCAAAACAACTTAACAGCAAGGTTTAATTACAAAATACAGCAAGAAGTCACTTGTTTAGAAGTTCAAAAAGTTGTATCTGGGAACATAAAGAATACAGTTATGTCAGTTTCTGAGTATTCATATCTTCACTGGGTGCTCTCAAAAACTATTGCCCAAGTGAGTGATGCAGACACTGCACAGGAAAGGGAACCCTATCACACAGCATAATTCTTAATTGTTATGCAGACCTCTCTATTAGCAGAAATTCATACACCACCTTCCAAAAAGAACATGCTACCATATAATCTCCAAAATCATTTGTTGGCACCAATTTGAATTGGCACCATAAGGCCTCTCCCTGCTCCACCCATTTTCACTCTTTCAGTCCCCAGAATGGGGACAGAAATCAGACAGCTTTAGAGGGGATACTACTCTGCTAGACATTGCCTCAGGGCTTAGTTACATTCAGGTGTTGCTCAGGTGGAAAGTTACGGCATTTTATGCATACTACACCAAGTGAATACAAGAAAACAGGAGGTCCCTATCTCTGTATTTAAAAATTTCAGCATGGTAATTCATGAAGACCAATTACAGTTATTATGTAAGTATTACTTGCTAAGTTTTAAAAGTACATAATTTCCCTAAACAGTTACTGCACTATAATACCATATATACTCCTGGGTATCATACATGAACAAATTACTTAACTTAAACTTTTCTTTCCCATTTCCTAATTTCTTTTCTCTTATTACAGCGTATGGATAAAATCCACACACTGATGTCTAACCTGTAATGAAAGCTGATGTAAGTAATCCATTGTTTTACAGCTATATTTGGTGATGAATTAATTGACTTTGCCTAGTTCTGTTGAATAATGGTTAACAGTTTTGATTTTCAATTCCAGCATTATTACAATTAGGTTTTGCACGCAAATTTTGCCACTCTCAAGTGTTACTGCCAGCCCATCTGCCTGTGCCCTGCCCAAAATTGTAGTGACTAGAATTAACAGAAATATATGTGAAAAACTGGCTTTGATTTTTTGATGTCTAATAGTGGTCTTTTTAAGTGCTAACATTGGGTAGTCCTCATTTTCAATGCCTTCTGTGACTCACATTAGCTCTGAGTGTCAATGTAAAGCCTTACTTAGAAGCAAAAATGCATAGAGAGTCAAGTACAGCTCAGCACAGCAGTTATGTCAGAAAGGTGAAGTCTCAAACTGTTTTCCAGGCAAGCATAAAGGACAACAAGTCTGAGTACTAAATACAAACTACTAAAGTAAATACTTACCTGACTCCTCCCTTCTCACCCTGTTATTTCTCCTATGCTCATTACATTGTTTTTTTATCTTTCCCTTCCTTCTGCAAAGAATTTCCTCTTCTTCATTTCAGTTTCTTCCTTTCACATTTGCTTTTTCCTACCCAGCTACACAGTTTCTGAAATTCCCAAATTTAAAAGGGCTATGGATACAATCCTGGGGTGAAATACCAAGTCCTGAAGTTTTCAGAATGGCTGAAGATCAGTGACTTGAATTCTAAATGTTTGTGTTCTCTCATTTTCCATAATGATATAAAATCACCAGAAAAAAGTTTAGCAATGAAAATGTATTTAGATAACTGTAATCTTAAAATGAGATCACCATTCTGTGAAGAGTTCTGCTCATACAGCAAAACATAATGATTTTTACCGATTTGGAAGTATATTATTATCTCTGATACTTCATTTTTATGCTTAGCTGTTATGAGAAGCCCACGTACACTTCTCTCCTTTAGTAGCCATTTTAAGTGATGCACTGAATGCTTCAACAAATTAAATGAATCATGTCTTTAAATACTTTACAACCAGCTCGTGATAAGATATTTAGAAAGAGATAAAAATAGCTAAAGCTAAGCCTAGCATATTGTACATAAATGTAAATATTTTTTTCTCCTGTAGCAATTCATAAACAACATTACTTGTATCCATGACATACATTTTTAGATGCCAGCTCTTCTAAACGCAAAATCCATCTTCACAAGATTTTTTTCCAAGTAACTTAATAGCCATTATATCAAATATTGTTTCACGCATAGTATCAACATTTGCTATTTCACTGACATGATAACAGAAAGCCAGGCCAGTATAAGTTACTTTCTAGAGGACAGTGCCAAAACTTCCAGGCACTACCTCTTGGGAATCAAGAACTCCTGCAGTCTTGAAAGACAAAATGATGTATGACAAGAAAAAAGAGTAGAGCCAGTTTTTAGGGATCAACATTGACTAACTGAAAGAGGGATCTCTATATCCACTATAAAAATCTGCCTAAGAAGGAAGCACCAAAATAGTTTCCCATTAAAATGCTCCCTCTAACAAACAAAGTATGCTTTATTTTATTACTCCTACGGTGATTTTGCTGCCTAACCTGTCTGTATTGTTAGATGCTGAGAGGCTTATTAATTAATAACTGGATCTGAAACTTTCACAGAAATGATGGTTCTGGCTAGTTGAGTTTAGTCATAGACATAAGTATGCAATCATATACTAACAAGGAAAGCTTAAATAAAAGCTTAAGACTTATGAAAAGCTCTGTGGCAAAAAAAAATTATTTAAAAAATGCTTCATTAAAAAAAACAGCCTTGCATTTAGGGATGCCCTGAGACACTGGCCTTCAATCTTTCTGCAGACTTTTTAGTCTTTGTGAAAAACTTCTAAGGGAGTGCAAAATAATAATAAATTAAAGCAATCACTCAGTGATTCAACTGGTGATTCAACTTATCACCAGTAGGTGCAATCATCTACTGATTTTATTTTTAGGAAGGTCACAGATCACAGAAAAAGGCTTATCAAAGGGACCATGCTTTAGAAATCTGAGATTTCTTTCTGCTGTTTAGCAAGACAAACATTATCCAAA
This sequence comes from Psilopsiagon aymara, assembly GCA_024733675.1. Taxonomy (NCBI): domain Eukaryota; kingdom Metazoa; phylum Chordata; class Aves; order Psittaciformes; family Psittacidae; genus Psilopsiagon; species Psilopsiagon aymara. Next base: position 24,608 of record JANRGW010032458.1, read on the forward strand.
AAATCGTAATTCATCCTTAGGAAAAAAAAAATACATTCTAATGAGTGCTACACAGAGAGGGTAAAAAAAGAAAAAAATCAAACAGTTCACCTATGATCAGCAGATTTCAAATGACAGGACATGTTTCCCTTGGAGAATATGCAAAGTGTATGTTGGAAAGGAGAGACATTATTTTGCACCCAGCACTTCCACAGCATCTCACTCAAATTCCTTTTACCTCATCACTGGTGAGGCCGTACCTCAAATACTGTGTTCAGTTTTGGGCCCTTTACTACAAGAGAGACATTGAGGCACTGGAGCCGATCCAAAGACAGGCAGTGTTGGTGAAGGGTGTTCGACTTGAGTGGCTGAGAGGACTGGGGCTGTTTAGCATGGAGAAAAGGAGATTCAGGGGACACCTTACTGCTCTCTACAACTATCTGAAAGGATGTTGTAGTGAGGTAGGTGTCAATCTCTTCTCCCAAGTAGTAAGTGGTAGGACAACAGAAAAAGGCCTCAAGTTTGCCAGGGGAGGCTTAGATTGGATATAAGGAGAAATGTCTTCATCAAAAGGGTTGTCAAGCATCAAAACAGGCTGCCCAGAGTGTTGAAAAGATGTGTAAATGTGGCATTTTGGAACATGGTTTAGTGGTGGACTTGGTAGTGTTAGGTTTGTGGTTGGCCTTGACGATCTTAAGAGGCCTTTCCAGCCTAAATGGTTCTGTGATTCTATTCTGTGATTCATTTGTCTGCCTGCATGTGCAGTGGAGAACCCCACAGGCAGGAGGCAGAAAAAAGTGTAGTGGGACAGGAGAGGCTTTAGATGGGAGGGATTTCTGGGACCATTTGTACTTTTGTGTGTAACTGTTCACAGAGTAAACAGGAAAGTAGGTTTTCCAATTAAAAGGGTCATGTGCAGGAACTGGAGAAGAAGCTGGGGTTCCGGAAGACACAGGGAAGGGCGTAGCTAGCACAAGTGTAGCTAGATTCAGCTAGAGAGCTTTAGCCATGTTCTGTTGTTAAGTGACCTCCGACTAACCCTAACATATTTATCCAATTGTGGTCTCTCCAGCTATTATAGAAACTCTGTTCTGACTCCTATTCTGAATTCTTTATTCACACACACTCATCCCAGTCCTATCTATACACCCATCACTGCTTCTCTATGCATGTGCCTTGCATAGGCACATGAATCCCTCCCTCCTGTCACTCACAAATATCATAAGAAATAACCTTATTCCTTACTACAGCAGAAGGCAGTCTCTCCTCCCTTACACGTTCTTTTCTGATACAAGGCAAAGATTCCCCTCCATCTCATATTTTGCTAGCAGCTTAAGCCTGAGCAAAGACAACTTCAGAATCATACAAGTTAGCAACAGGTATTCAGCAAGATAATCTAAAAGCATCCGCAAATGTTTTCCATTACGTTTCCCATATGTATCAGAAGAAGTAAGAAACACGGAACAAAAAAAAGGTTACATGGCGCCTGCCAACTTTCTTTAGCTCCTTTTAAAACACTATTGCCAGTAACATTTGTTTCCAGTATTTTGTTTGAATTCCATAAAATACACTACAGTAATATTAGATTAGACAAACTGGTTTCAAGATAAACATATTTACACCATTTGAATAAGGCTTATAATTTGGCATTTCTCTAATTTGACACCATCATAATTCCTAACATAAAGAAGTGCAGAATGCTGGAAAAGACAAGATCTCCACAAATTACTTATGGATGTGCTTGTATTGTGCTCAGGACAATGGGAAGTAACCTATGTCAAGAGCAACCAAAAGCACTGATAACAGAAATACTTCATGAGTTTGGAAGATTTTCACTAGGAAAAAAATTAATAAGAGAACTGATATGAGGACAAAGAAGATTTCCACAACATAAAATTACCATTCAAGGAGCTGACATAAAATAAAAGAAGTTGGTCAAATAGAATTGGGATTTCTTTTAAAAGTAATAAACAGATATCGTAATTAGACATGCTAATACTTGAAAGTTTATTTTAATAATGACAGAACAGAAAATGTAAAGATCTCTTTTTCTGCTAATAAGAAACCAGGTATTAATTCAAAGACATATATGTTTTAAACTAGTGGAGTTAACAAGTTTAATCTTCACCTGATGAGGAGCTAAGACTTGAAAAACTACACTCACGTCTCATAAAACTCAAACTAGTATGCATGAGTATTTATGAAAAATAGGTGTAGCAAATACTTTTAGTGATACTTAAGAACAACAAAATGATTGATAACCCCACAATCCTGTTT
>JANRGW010032459.1:0-14682 GCA_024733675.1 Psilopsiagon aymara
TCTCTTCTCTGCCCAACCTGTAGCTGTGCCTGGGATTGCTCCGACCCAGGTGTAGGACCTTGCACTTGGCATGGTTAGACTTCATCAGGTTGGCATCAGCCCACTTCACAAGTGTGTCAAGGTCCCTCTGGATGGCATTCCTTCCCTCCAGTACATCAACGGAACCACCCAGCTTGGTGTCATCAGCAGACTTGCTGAGGGCACACTCAATCCCACTGCCCTTGTCACCCACAAATATGTTAAAGAAGATGGGTCCCAACACTGATTCCTGAGGGACACCACTCGTTACTGGCCTCCGGCCATTGAGCACAACCCTTTCTGTGCAGCCATCCAGCCAGTTCTTTATCCATCGAGTGGTCCACCTATCAAATTGATGTCTCTCCAAATTAGAGACAAGGATGTCATGTGAGACAGTGTTGAATGCTTTGCACCAGTCCAGGTAGATGACATCAGCTGCCCTATCCCTGTCCATCCATCAGTTCCGTAGCCCCATCATAGAAGGCCACTAAACTGGTCAGGCAGGATTTCCCCTTACTGAAGCTATGCTGGTTGTCACCAAGCACCTCGTTGTTCTTCATGTTCCTCAGCATGCCTTCCAGGAGAATCCGCCCCAAGATTTTGCCAGGCACAGAGGTGAGACTGACTGCTCTGTAGTTCCCTGGCTCATCCATTTTTTCCTTCTTGAAAATAATCATGATTATTATTGAATATCCAAAATGGTTTTTTTGTTTGTTCATTTTTATCCACTATTTTCATGTTCCACAGACACCTTTGTGTGTTTTTTTTTTATTTTGAAAGGAATCTAATTTTGCATTAGCCTTGAGTTAGAATTTTGTGAGGAAAAGCTGAAGAATATCCTCCCTTTCTGTTATCTATCCAGCACTTGTCCCTGCCTGAGAAACAAACCCCATGGTCTCCATGAGACTAGAGGAGGCATGTTTGGTTGGTTGGACCTTTTTTACAGACCATAGCAAAAGTGAGAGAATATTGAGTATTATATACGAAATTATGGAAAACATGGTCAAGATTTTTGCAATTTCCAGCCCTATCACTGTTTAAAAATAGCTTATTTTTTTCAATCTGCAATAAAATAAGTAACTGAAACTGTAGAGATTAAAGGCACAATAATTATTTGTCCTTTCTTTAGCAGTTAAGTTTTTTATTATAAGAACACTATTTTTTTTTCCTACCATATTTATTTCATTGAAAGTAGGATACATGTGACAGGACATTAAACACAAGTTGAATGTGTATCAATATTTTCTCATGCTGTCCAAAGGTGACAGCAAAGCTAAACAATAGTAATCAAAGTTTACATAATTTTTCAGTGATGGCAAGTAAAATCAATGCTAGTTGATCCAATTTTGTGGATCAACTTAGCATCTTCATTATCATAGGAAGCTGAACATGAATGAAGCAGCATTTAAACAGAAGAATAAAAAAGCTGCACGTTATACCCCCAGTACTAGTAGCTATGTTAGTTTCTACTACGGACATTGCCACTAGTCTTTATTAGTTTTAATTAGAATCAGATAGGAGCGTTTCCTCATGTTGTAGGAAACAGGCACACATCAGTAAGGAGAAGAACAATGCCTGACAAGCTGCTGGGGCATGCACCCTGTTTTGTTAGACATCTACCTGTAAAACTTGTGCTGGAAGGCTGGACAAAGTTCTCTGCAGAAGCCCTAAAAGTGAGACAGAGTAGTGAAAACTGGGCAATATTGCCTTCCAAAAAATGTTTGTTTTTCACCCCGTTGGAAGACAGCAATTGGGGTCAGCAGTAATGTCACTGTGACATACAGTGAAGGTTTCCATCTTTTTAAGGATGCTGCTAAAATGACTTGTTGACATGAGTGTCCAAATAGATGCTAGACCTGCTACTGCTGAGTTCAAGAAAACTCTGCTTGCACTGTTAAGGTGTTTGCCTTGTCCCGGTCTTTTGCCATAGCTATAAGACCCTTCTGAAGAGACGAAGAGACCATGAGCATACGTTCAGACCTGACCTGGTTCTGTGACCAGCCTGAATTTTTTCATGTGCTCATGAGGAACAAAAGCAGACTGGATATTGTGCCTTTCTATTTTGACTTTCCAATAGGCAAGAGTGGTGGAACTGTTTGGTTAGACACTGTAGCGTACCAGTCACCTTCAGCTTCGATTTATCTATCCCAAAGGCTTTTCTACCACTATGAAAACATTAGCACAATTCTTCTGTGGGCAGACTGATTTTAACTGTGACTGAAGGTTTACCTGTGGAGTGCACTGGTTTCTTTAGCCAGCTTAACTATGCTGAAAACGTACTTAATAAATTAGGAAAAAAAATGGTCTGGAATGGCTTGCAGGAAGTGAAAGAGAAAGATTGGCGAGATGAACCATATTAACTGTAATATCATCAACAGCAATTTAATTTTTTAAGGCTCATTGTCACTCTTTTATATTATGTCTTTAAACTTCAGAGTGGTTCTTTCTCTTTTTATAGCACAGCCTTAGTATTTAGCTAGGTAATGGGATTTATGATTTTGTTTACATCAGTTGCCATGGAGATCCACCATAAAAGATCAGTTGCCTGGCAACTGGATATTGTGGAGCTGCAATGGAGGGAGGAATTTTTTGTCTCTCTGAAGGGAGGGCTTAAGGAATAATGAAAACTTCTGCTCATACTTCTCATGAATGCTTTATTTTCAAGGTCAACCAAATGTTTTTTTTCAGGAAAGACTCATGCACTTTTCTTCAAAAGATGCACCAGAAAATGTTTCTCAAAGATTATCCTGTGTCAGAGAGGGCAACCAGCTTAAGCAGTTTTTATTCACTCCATGCTGTTGCAAAATAAGGTTTAGAGTAACTGTGAGGCAGCCGCAATGAAGCAGGTCTCTTATTTTCCTGTCCATTCTGCATTCATTAACAAATGAGTTACTGTATATTCAGAGCTATCTCTGATCCCAGAAATTACTGTAATTTTTCTTCATTGAATTAATATTTGGATTTTTGGTCATTATAGATTTATCTCTCATTTCATTATGTCATCTTTTATTTCTCCAACATGTAACTTCCAGTGTAATTAAAAACCGAGAAACTGTGATCTTCTTATTACAGCATATAGGTAAACTTAAGAAAGAAAACCATGCTAAAATACAGCTTTGTAAGATTGGCTTATAGTTTAATATGTTTCATATTCACTTGGATGTATGTGGGATCAGACTGTTTCACTTTATATGAAATGTGTACCGTCTACATGCTATTTAATTATTAAATCAACTTTGGGTGAGGTAATTGGCTTGTGCAGATATAATCTGAAACTCAGGTTTTGGAGTCTTTTGAAATAGCTATCTCCCTAGAATCTTTTATGACATGATGCATCTACTTCTAAACAAACTTCTTTCTTGAAATAGTCTTCTGTTTATTGTTATATTTAATGTTTTCTTTTTAAAATTACTGTTTCCGAGCTGAATCACTATTTGATTATAGACTAGATTAATGTGTTTGAACTCTAAATTCCAGTGAAGTACTATGGATAAATCTATAATGTCTTTGTGACACTGTTTGTAACGAAGATCTACCCAATTTCTTGGGTGAATGGTGAAACCTCGCTCCTGTATTCATTTGTGAAATATCAGATTCTTTGGCGTTGGACAGATCTGATCAGTGCACTATCCTAGTAGAAGCACATAGAGACAGACTCTTCTGCCATGAATGCTGCTCCAGCTCATGTGGATCATGTGCACTCCACAATCACTTCAGAATATTTTACAGAAATATTACACAAAGATAGCTCTTCAGTCTTTTCTTCGTATCTAGTTCATAGATATACTGCTTCTTGCTGCTGCTAGTGGTCCTCACAAGGCTAAGAGCCTGGAGGAAAACTGCTGGGCCTCATGAATTTATGGAATCATGAAGATGGACAGTGTTTTGGATCATGACCAACCAGACCACAGTAGGTATTTTGATAGGGTTTCTTAAGAGAGGAAGGCCGTGGAAGCAGTAAAGCACATTCAAGCATAAGCAATGACAGTGTATTGTCAGCTGAGAGACACAGAAATGGTAGATAACTGAAACAGCATCTTGGCATCAATTTTCATTCTTGGCTAAACGAACATAGCCCGCTCTCTCACGTAAACATTATCAAAGAAAGGTGCTGCTACAGGAAGTTACTCAGAAGAGGGGAAATTACATATATAACTGTACATTTTACATTTTTTGAAAGTACTTTGAACTTTTCATTCATGGAAGTTTCTATGCAGGGGATTTAAAGAGAAGAAGGAAAACAACATCCTGATTTGTGTAGTGTTGGTTTTGATCAGTACAGAGGCATCAAAAAATGTGGCTTATATCAAGGACATAGAACAGATATGGAGCTTAGAACAATTGCAAAAATAGTACTAATTTTCTAGTTTTGTATAAATCTTATTTTTAGTGCCTCAGTACCATTTCCACATCATGGGAGTCTTGCACTTTTAAAAATATGCTTCACCCTGGGCATTATTCTTGAAAATCAGCATAGCTGTAGCACTATGACAGGAGTGTGGTTAAATTCTGTTAGTTTTCTGGAGCAGAAAAACTATTCCTGGTACAAATATGCACATCTACCAAATGGCAGAAATGTCTGATGTACGATGCAGACAGACATAAGGTCTGTAAGCACTGGGTCTCCATGAGAAGATTTCACAAGGAAAAGCCATATTTTCTTAAACTTGTATTTCAATAGATTTCTCTTATGGAAGGAGCAGGTAAACATCCCTCTGCAGTGACATCTCATCATGAATCAAGGTTTTGTGAATTTAAGGATAAGAAAAACAGTCATTAGGCAAATTCCAAGTCTTGGAAAGCTAATTTGATATTGCTGTAGCTGCAAGAGATGTCTAAATCATGGAATACAGCTCACAGGGCAGTGGCCACTGTTTCTAAAAGACCTTTCAAAGAACTTCATCCTTCCCATCATTCTCATCCTAAAAGCAATCATTCATGGTCTTCCCTCAGCTCTGCTTTTTCCATCTCCAGCCTTTGGCAGAAGGATGTGTTTATCTTTCACTCTTGGTTTCAACAGTGCATTTTGCCTGCTTGACTGTATCTTTACCTAAGATGCACTTGCAGCATCCTTGGTAAGATGCACAGTTCATAGAGTTTTATAGCACAGTTTGGGTTGGAAGGGACCTTAAAGATAAGTAGCAATGGAATGATTCCAAATTTCAGAGTATGAGTTGCTCCTGTGATGTAGGAGACCGTAAGAGGCTTTACTATTTGACACTAACTAGTTTATCCTTATTGTCTATTGTGCTGAAAAAGTGGCCAGACTTACTTTGTGACATTTTGTCAGAATTCAGTCCTCTTTGAAGTTGCTGGAAAGATGCTTTCTGTAAGTTGGATTTGGACTGGTCGTCTTACATGATTTTGCTACTCTCCTAGTATTTCTTTATAAGATTGGCGAAGAATGATTGAACCATTTTTTCCCCTTTATTCTTTTTATCAGGGCCATTGCTGATTTCCCTGTGATTAAATTCTGGAAGTGTCTTGTTTTATTAAGTGAAGAAAACAAAAATTGAGTCCTGCAAATTTAACTGTTTACAACAGTGCATTTATTAAACACATACACATACACACAGACTGTCTTCTAGTCACTTGGAGAATCCACCTAGGTAATCTAAAATGGACACCCAAAGTGTCAATTTTTCATAAACCAACTCTGAATTGAACTATTTTTCCTTTGAGCTTCTTGATTAATTTTGTAAATTTTGTCTGCTTTTCTAAAGAATAAGACTATTAAGAGGGGAAAACTTACGTCTTAGCAAAGAATGCTTCCAGAATTATGGAGGATTAAATTCTGCCTATATTTACCAAGAGAAAAGAAAAACAAATGTTGAAATGATTCCATATGTTGTAAAGGCAAAGCAAATATTTTAGGCTCTGCCAGGCACCTATGGTGATAAGTCTTACTGCTGTTTCACAAGAGTTAATGTAGCGAAATTCTGTATTTCAATTCTTCTAATCTCTGCTGACATTTATATTACTTTTGTCAAGTCTGAAAGCTGATGGATTCCTGACCTTCCCAGCAGCTTTTTCATATTCCTCTTGGTGGTCTTTGTCAACCTTTCATTGGAAGTGTAACTGAGATCACCATAGGTGAATGAAGTCCAGCTATAGTCAGCTTCACAGCATCTTTTCTCTTTCAGCACCTTTTTCTGCGCCACACAAAACTCTTGTGGGCTTCATAATCTTGAAGTACCTATTTTATCTAAAAGCAGCTCATTAGTCTATGGTGACTAACCGAAGCATCACAGTTTCACTGTCTCAGCTGGCAGATTAATTTTGAAGAAGTGGCTCTCTAAAAAGTAACTGCTGCCAGACATTTTGGCAATGCAAGGTTATGCTACTCTTGCCTTGATGTAGAAATTCACATAGCTTTTCTGTGTTCAGAATTGTGGAGTCCTGTTTCCCTACAACTACTTTAATGTCATTCGGCTTCTATGATTACAGCATTTCTTTAAAATGAGCAAAAAGGTGGTTGTGTGCTTCCCTTCTGAAATTAAGAAGGGTAAAATATCCTTCTTAATTTCACAGACCTGCTTCTAATAAGTACTTCAGGAAATACTTATTTACTTTTCTAAGGAGACCTTTCCTTCTTTCATTCTGCTCCACTTAGTGCCTTAGCTTCAATACAGCTAGGTTCTTACTTTTGTTTTTGGTCTTTCACTAGAAATACATTTGCTAAGCTACCTTGCACTGAATTCAGGCAGCACTGGGACCTAACTTTTAGGTGCAGAATTTTTGTTACCAGTGATTACTTTTAAAAGCAGAGAGAAAGGAGCTGAAAAATAGCTTTAAACTGGTCTGTAGACAGAATCTACTAATGTGATCCTAGCTTAAAGTGTATATTGATATAGATCCAACATAAACACTGGTCACTAATCACCTATGAAAAAAGATATCCTCTCTGAGAATTAAATGATGTCTGGGTTTTTTCATTGTTACTTAAACAACACATTTTCTTCTCCCCTTAAATGTCTTTCTTTTATACAGATACACACACACGCAAATATATCTATATAATGCCCCCCCCCGTAATTAATTAGTTCAAATATTGAAAGATAGGTTTTAGACTAAAAGAGAACTTTTTCCTTCTTTTTTTCCCATTTCTTTTCTCACAGCATATCTTTTTGTGCTTACTATGCTTCAGAAGGAGACTGACCAAGGAGGGTTTAGTGTACTGTAAATCAGTTTATAAGTCAATTTGCCAGAGGGAACAAACTGCAGGGGCCCTTCCTCCTCTAGGGTTTCAACCAAGCACCACTTCCAGCACCCCCAGACTTCTTTTTTAGTTTCATTTTTAGACCTTCTTCATAACTTCTACTGCTCACTTTTTCTGAATGTGACTGAAAAAGGATTTGGTCTTTCTTGGTTATGACACGAAACTCCTCATCAAACACCAAATTGGGCTACTTACAGGTCTTCTTAAAGTTTGATGAACTTACATGCATAAACTTAACCATCAAATATCACCTGGAATATTTTTTGCTGTTGGCAATTTCTTGCTGCTTTTCTACCTGTTTACAGTTAAGAATTAGTGTTTAAGCACAGTGATGGAACAGTACTCTCCTTCTTAATGTACAGAAATGCACCAATCCATACTGTTTCTACATGGCATTTTTAATATTCACTGTGTTGAAGGTTCCTGCTTAATACCGCCTCGGTTAAGTAGTGTTGGTTCCATTTATTTCTGAAGACCTAACACTCAGCTCTTTGGTGCCTCTGAAACACTTAATGATACCACTAATGATGACAAAAATGGAAATATCAAATACTAAAATGGGGCTTTGGCAAATACATCAAAGAAGGACAGCTTAAAAAACTCACAATGTTTGGTTTAAGACTATATATGCTGGTGATTTTTCAGTCTACACTTGTGAAGGAGAGAGCTGTCCGAGATGTTGTATGCTCAAAAAAGACAGTTTTCTGCTAAATAAATATATTCACTTGCTGTTAACAACCACTATCCCAGGTTTTCTCTTCTGAGTAAAGGGTGTGATGGAGAGTAGTGTCGGTGAAAATACCCCAAGCTGGCTGAAATTCCTACTTCTTTTGCATGGATCACTCTGCAATTATATGTAAATTCACCTGTACCAGTTCAGAATCCACCAGCTCAAAACCCACCTCAGGCTCAGGACACATGAGATCTCCCAGAAATCCTTAAAGACTGAAGGTTTTATCCGGAGAGACTGGAGCACAGCTTATTTTCACAGTAGATTCTGAATTTCATTGCACTTACCTGTACTCTTTCACTGGGGGATCTAGCATCGTTACTGATCAGCGGGTTTGGTAGGAGGACAGCAGAATTTAACCTGGCAGCTTTTAATGGCATAGCCTCACACAAATTTCTAATCAAACAAGTTAAATAAATATTCTAAGAGTAGAATACATGCACTGTGAGAAACAAAAATGAGTACTTGTTCTTAGAAGAAGAGTAATGGTGGATTTCTGGGTACCAAATCTAGTAGGGTCTACTTGATCTCAGGCACTGCTTTCGGTGAACTACTTCTGGGGTCTAAATGGAGACAACAACAGGGAGTCATCAAGATGTTGCAAGCATTTTGAGAGGGTAGGCAGCTAGGAAGAAATGAAATTTAGGGGCAAGTGGATGAAATGAAATTAGAAACAAAGACAAGCCAAAGTAAAGAAAAGAGGAAAAACTTTCTAGCTGTGCAATCAGCTTGGGTATAGAGTGGTATCTCCAGGAAACAACTGGGAAGCCTACTAGCTAAAGCTAGCAGTCATGGTTTGTTAGTGAAAGTACTGTATGGGATAATACTGCATAAGCATAGCAAACATGCCCATGCTGATTGCCTTCTTTATGGTTATCATTCTGTGACCACAGCTATTTGCACTGTTAACTACAGAGGGGGGACTTTGCATCCTGCAGAGAGCCAAAATTTTCAAGCTGAAGCTAAAAAGTTTGTGTTTCAGAAAGAAAGAGGCACCTTCCACTGCCTTGTATAGCCCAGTTTACTTGCCAATACACATCCAGCCAAATCCAGGACATTCTGATAATCTGACAGCAGCAAAAACTACCCAGACAAAACTGCTGTTTTCCTTACTAAACTTAACTTCCAGGAAGCTAATGCTGGTACTGAAAAAAAGTTACAGTGCTGCAGGTAGAAATGGAGTGAAGCGGCAAGAATGCTTGTGGAGGAATGGGTGGAGGAATGGGGGAAGAAAGGAAGGTAAGGGGAGTGAAAAGGGAGGGAAAGGGAAGGCAAGGCAAGGCAAGGCAAGGCAAGGGAAAAAAAAAAAAAAAAAGAAAAAGAAAACACCCACCAAAACAAGAGAAAAAAACCCCCCAAAACTAAAAACCTCATTCTCCCTATTGGATAACCAATTCAATTATGGCTTCAGTCCCAATGGCTGGGAGATGGATTTTCTTTTGTCTCTTCTGTTCTCTAGAGAATTGAACTTTTCTCAGCGTCAGAATCTAAATATCAGTGTGTCACTACTGCACTCTGCTTTTCCCAGAAGGATGGCTGAGGTTTGTTTCCAAAGCATATTGAAAGGGAACCAACCAATCACATACGTAAAAATTTATTACAGAGTAATTTCCTACCCAGCCCTTATTCTTTGTCCCCTCCTATGAGTCGTCCTTCTAGAGAGCTGCCTTTGATGGGGGACTGTGGCTGGAGGATATCTAAGTCTCATAGGCATGGGTATACTATCAACAAAAGAATGCTGGTTCACTTTCTTTCTTCATGCCTAACTAGCCAGAGAACAAATATTCAAAGACACCCAATAGGAGCTGGTTTTGTGAGAAATCTGAGAACAGTTTTGTTATTTGCTTTTCTTGTGGATAAATACTTAGTTTCAATGAGACTTTCTTCCTCCCCCTTTTTCTTGGAAGAAGTATAAGACAAAAAAACTGAATTGTAAATACTGTGAAATGCGTTTGCCCCTGAAACAACTCCTCCAGCCTTTCTAACTTAAAACTTTACAAATGTGCTTTAAAATGACAGCAAACTCCCCTCACCCCTGCCTTCCATTTGTTCAATTTTTGTACTGAGTAGCACTGTACTTATTTTGATGACCATGATCTTTAACAAATCACACTTTCTGAAAGTAGTTTCTCAAACGATCCCTGAGGAAAGGTCTCCAAATATTACACATGATGTGACTTTGACCTGTAGCTTTTTCTCATAACGCTTTTTTCCAGAGGCACTCTCCCAGTCCCTCTAAGCTGGTTGTACCTTCTCATTTGGTTTCCAGCAACTGGCATTCCTGGTGTTGTCATCTCCTGGCCAGCATGCATAAACAGCTTGGGACCGCCCACCCACATGCAGTGTGAGCACCGGTTTCAGGCATCCACAGAGAGTCAGCTGGATTTTCTTAGCAGCTTTTCCTTAACCTTTGCTAAAAATGAATGCGATCTGCTTAATCACAATCAAATGTCCCACTATCTATTCATCTGTAAGTTGCATATAATTACAAACACAGTGGTGCGTGCTGTATGCCTATGCATGGGGCCAGATATTCAAGTGTGCGGTGCTGACAGTTGGGGTCAGGCACTGTAAAAAAAGCATGGTTCCAAATACTTGGATACTAAACTCTTTTGAAAATCTGCTCCTGTGTATCAGTGTATATTTGTATATATGCACTGTATTGTTGGCAACAGCTACTGTACATGCTACAACCTTCTGGAGCTCCCAAGCCCATGTTTTTCCCTTAGCCACTCCTTTAAAATCCCTTATGGGGCAGACTATGTCTTCCCCTCCTCCATTCTAGCTAAAAGAGAACTTTAAAAATAATTGCACCCCTCACAGTCTTTATTCTGTGCTCTCTGTAGCTGCAGATAACAACAGAGCCACCATAAATGACATTCATTTACTGTTTCTGGCATGCATCACAGGCACATGGAATATACTTCTAGGAGCTCTGCAAGTAATTCTTATGACAGAAACAAACTGGACTCTGATTTTTTTCATTCCAAATCTGTAAAGGGGAAAGCATAAAATTACTATATCACAACAAACACATCACATAAAATTTCTGAGCTTTGCAGCTGTAATACAAAAGCTACCTATTGGCTTCCACTAAGGTTGAAAACAAACAGTGACTTCCACTGCAATTTTGCATGCTCTTCCAGTAAAAATATGATTTGGAAACTTCTTATGCTTCCCTAAAAATGATTATTTTCTTTGCTTGTGAAAACTTAAACTCCCTGGTAAATAGAGATTTAAAAAAACTTGGACTACAGAAATGCAAATTGTTAAGAAACAGTGCCATGCTTTGACTTTTTTGAAGCAAAGTGAGACAAAAGCAAATGGAAACACATAGGACTGGTTCATTTTAGCAAGAATCAGCTGACAAATGCAAATTATGTGTGTACCACCACCTCTTTGGGCAATATCATGTAATAAGATGAATTTTGCAGGTGGTGTGCACCCAGCTTCAAAAAAGTGCTCCTGAAAGCTGCAGGATGGTGTCCCTTGTGCTCAAGGAAGATATGATTCAGCAGACAGGAGTGCAGATCAAATGGTACGTCCATAGGATGTGCACATAAAATTGTGGTGACAACAGACAATAATGATGACAGGTAGTGAACACATATATCTCTAGTGTTTCTTTTTCTCTTCATAAAGAGTGCTTATCAGCTTCTTCTAGACATATGATTCCTTATAGGTAGATCTTGAAAAATTTCCCAGTGAAACAAGGTGGCATTCAATTCGCACTGAAACATGGGAATACAGTGATTTGGAAGGCAGCTCATTAAAGCAGAACAGAATAAACCACCAAAATATTTCAGAAGTCTAAAGGGAATATTTTGATTTTTAATAGGAACTTGAAAAAAAACTTTATCAAATAAAGAAAATATAAGAAAAATATCAAAGTTAAGGAATATTCTGATGCACTTTTAAAGTAATACTACAATACTGAAATTATTTATTGAAATTCTGTATTTGTAGAAAATTTTAAATATAACATATTGATCTGAGTTAAAATGAAAACAAATTTCGAATAACCTAATTTGAAGTTCCCACACAGCTCCTCTTTGAAGTCTTCAGCTGTGAAGTCAATTAATGACATAGATACATACCAGATGGTTTTTGCCAAGTCGATGCTCTAGGAACTGAAATTATCCTTTGTCTTTCCTGTTCTATTTTTACTTTCTTAGTGCAAAAGTAGTAGATTAAACTAAAATAAATCAAATATCACTATGTATATAAGTACAAGAAATTGAAGTAAATATTCAAGAGGAAACCCTAGATTTCCTCCTAGGGTATGGTGTCTAACCTTCACCAGGGACTGGGCACTGAAGGTAGAAGAGATGCAGAGAGAGACACTTGGGGCTGTGAGATGCTGAGTGACCAAATTCATCCCTACAACAATTGCAACTCTAAGCAATCATGCGCCTTGCAAAGATCCAGCATATCTACTTCGATCTTGCACACAGTGACACCAAAGCTGAATTCCCCATCTCACTCCTCAACCCATCCACGAATTCCTCCACCTTACGATAACCCATTGAATCTGGGAAAACCTAAAGATTTTTCCCTTTATCAGATGGATCTTGAAAACTACTAATTGCTTAATTGCTTGATCAGAAAAGTTCAAGAGATTTATATGATCAGAAGAATGCTAAATCTCTATCACAATTCTACTGTTTCTGACATGACAGCAATTTGAGACCAGCTGGGATTAAGTGTTTACAGCAGTGTTGATTTCTCTGTAGCCATGATGGTTTTTGACTGAAGATCTCACATACAGTTGTACTGTATAAGAATGGCAGCTTGTCCTGCAGATCTCTCTCCCTGCAGGGAAGGCTGAGTTGGCAGTTTTGATAAGCCATATTCTCCATGATATTATATCTTCCTTTAACTTTCTGTGTGAATTAGTTTCTGTATCACTATCAGAATGTATGATCCTAGATAAGGTTGACCACAGACTTAATCTGATTTGTTCAGCTTTCAGCAATTAACTGAGAAGTAATATATTTTTTCCCTGGCTTGTTTAAGTCTTCATTTAGTTTTCTGGGTAACAGTTTTTTTTTTGTTTGTTTGTTTTGTTTAAGACACTATGAAATTCTATTTAACATTGTCATACTAGTAATCTAAATTTCAAACTTGAATTTTTCATTGGCTTAATATAGCCTTGAAGATGTCTAGTTCATTTTCATGTCTAAAATTTCTCTCTGGCTTGGAAAAATCATAATTTTTTGATGACTAGAAACCATATCTTATTTGGAGAACCTTGGAGGAATCCTTCTGTACTCTTTCTAGGCTTCCAGTCTCAGGCTACCTTGCTTCCAGGAGTTGAGACTGCACAAACCGTTTACCTTATGATGAAGACTCCTATTCCTGAGACTTACAAGAGGAGAGACGATGCTGACTCCTTTTGACTTCCAGAGCTGTAATCCAAACCTAACACCTAAATATGGTTTTAACTTTCAGTTTCTCAGCTGTTTTGTTGACTATTCACATGTTTAAAGTTAAGTGAGATTGTAACACTCATGTTCAAGTTATTTGCTGAATGCTCAAATTAGAAACAGTTTTGAGGATGCTTTTAAGAATGTGTTTCACCCTTCAAAAGCATTACTGTGAAATCCACAAAGAATGGAGTATGCAAAAGCAAACAAAGTTGAATTTGGCTAAAATGCATTTTCAAACATAAAAACTTTGTAAAGAACAAAATCTTGCTGCTGACAAAACCAGTTTGGAATGGAGAGGATTGTTTTGCTGTAAAATTGCTTTCTGTCCTAGCATAGTTTTTATGGAGGTTATTGCTGCTTCACTTGCACATCACAGAAACATCCAGGTTGGAAAGGGCCTCTGAAGATCACCCAGAGCAGCCTTCCCAGAGCAAATTTCATAGGGCTTTGCCCAAATTTTTGCCCTGCTTGTTTTCGCACTGCTAAAGTAGCTGTAAAAGCTCTCTTTGTCTCCTGTTGCCAGTTACAACTCTATTGCCAGTTACAACTCTACATAAACCCAGCTCTGAGCTTTGGCTCATGATCGGGGGCAAGACCATCCCTGCATGCCCAAGCAACATTCCAATATTGGTTCCTCTTTTGTGGCCTGTCTTTATTTTTGTTTTGAATCCTAAGAATAAGGAGTAAATGTTTCAAAAATAGCCATAGAGTCCTACAGAACTGAAATAACTGGATGAGTACAAAATTGTGCAACTTCTGCCTTAGTTTTAGATTATCTCCCCTTCATCTGTATTAGCTTCTATTACTGTTTATGGAATTAAGTTTTACTGGCCCAAGAAAAGTAAGTTAAGGCTCCTATTCACATCTATTCATGGCAGTGAACATTAAAATTACAAATTTTAAGTATTGTTGAAAACATTGTTGCATACTCACATAATCTGGAACTAGCAACAATGAGATCTGAATTAGCTGAAATTAACCAGAATAGCTGAAGTAATACAGCTTTTAGAGTGTGATTCATTGATGAATAGCTAAAAAATTAAATTGCCCATAATTAATACTTATTTTTAAAGTAGCTCAATGCCTTGTAATTTAAAAGAAAAGGGATTTTAGAAAATAGTTAGAAGACAACTATCAACATTTATGGCACAGCTACTACGCAAAAGACAATTAAACTATGAATAAAGCCTTAGTTATAGCTATTCACAAATAGAATCATAGAATCATAGAATAGTTAGGGTTGGAAAGGACCTTAAGATCATCTAGTTCCAACACCCCTGCCATGG
>JANRGW010032460.1:15401-27973 GCA_024733675.1 Psilopsiagon aymara
GTGGTAGCAGTAGTGGTTTGTGCTATACCTTAGTTATTAAAATGTTCTTATCTCAACCTGTGGG
Organism: Psilopsiagon aymara; assembly: GCA_024733675.1. Lineage (NCBI taxonomy): Eukaryota > Metazoa > Chordata > Aves > Psittaciformes > Psittacidae > Psilopsiagon > Psilopsiagon aymara. Next base: position 15,466 of record JANRGW010032460.1, read on the forward strand.
AGTTGCATTCTTTTGATTCTCCTTCCCATCCCTCCGGGAGCAGAGGGAAGAAAAAGGGGGAAGTGAGTGAACAAACTGGTGGCTGATTTATGGCTTAAACCACAACAAGCACATAGCCTCTGGCTGTGGGTGCTCCACCTTGAACCACAGCATTGCTGGGAGCAGCACTGCCACTGGGTACAGGAATCGAAGGCAAAGCCACCCTGGGGCAGTGCCAAGGGTCTTGCTGCTGTCTCCAGCCCTGTGGACAGCTTCAATAGCTGTTCAAAGCAAACAGTGTCTGCTGTGGTGACTGATTTCTTCCTCTGAGGAGTGCAAACCAGCTGTGTCCAGAAGTCCTTGGCCCTCCCAGCCACAGGAGAAATGGGATTCCAGGGTTTCCCGTGTTCCAGCTGAGCACCAGTTAACAAACCACAGCATCACCCTACTGCTGCAGGTCTGCAGCACCAGGCTGTCTCACCCCAGCAGGGAGATGCAGAGAAGAGCCAGGAGCATGAGTCCCAGCAGGAACAGGGCTGAGCAACTCGGGGCACACCACGGTACGCGTTGGTGCTACAGGAGCCACAGTGGCAGGTGCTATGCTCCCGGGCAACTTCATGCCTATCTGCAGTTCCAAGTGCCAGTGCTATGCCTTGGAGTATGAGCCCACTTGTCCTTAGTGAACCATGGTTAAAATCCCCAAGAGAAAAATTCAACCAGCAGATACACACTGCAGCACAGAGTCCGACACTGTCAAAACCTGTCTTCAAAGGACTTCTCAGGCAGAACAGGCTACCATGCCCCATGGATACTGGACGTTACTGCTATTTTGTAACATAAGGTTGAATGACTGCAGTGTTCAAAAACTCTGTTTGCTACCTGTCTGGATGTAGAGTTTCAATTTTCAAGCCATTATTCCAAATGTGAAATCTGACTATTTTATTTACATAAAGATACTTGATCAAATAATGAAAAACGGCTTCAGTGGCACAATTATCATCATGCTGATGCTCCTGTCTTTCTACTCTGCCTCAGAAAATGTGTTCCTTTTGTTAGGTAATGCAGACAGGAGGTGTACTGACCACTTGCTTTTATTCATGAAAGTCTATAGGTCCAGAGATTATTTAAAATAATTTTCTTCCATACAAATGTACTTATCACACACTATAATCTCTCATCAAAGATGGAAATCCAGTTCCCCGGGTTCACAAAGTCTTCCCATTTTCAGGTGCTTTGACACTGCATAAAGGCCTTTCTCCCTGCACAGCCATGAAATTCTGCTGGCAGTTGAGAGCAGAGGGGCAGCATTTAAAATGCTTTGTGTCTCTGCCAATACCAAGCTATTGAAGTCATACTTTTATGCACACCTGGTTATATCTTCCACTGAAAAGAGTGCATGGTAGAGCCACTTTTGTGCCAAACATAGAATTTATTTCCTTAAAAAAAAAAGTATTTTGCCTAAAGCCTAATAGAGATTGCAGCCCTAGATAACTCACTCACTTTGTGAGTGTCAGGAGCACGCAGTGGAAACTGGCTGGACCCTGGGTGAACACTGGCAGCCAAGTGACCTCCTGTGTGCAGGACAAGCGGGGCAGAAGGAAAGAAAGGCACTGGGGGAAAATAAAGTGAGGTTTTGTTTTATTTTTGTTGTACTTGTGGGAAAAAGAGGATTTGCTGCCTGGGTAAGAAAGGAGAGCATGATGTATTCTACAATTCCCACTCAGCTCCATGAATCAGCTTACATTGAGGGCTGTTGATACCTCAGATCTCTCCTATGGTACTTTCTTTTGAAGCTTAAAGCCAAAAAGCTACTTCGAATTGGCTACACTTACTTGTCCTTTCTTTCCCTTGAAGTAAACACAACCAGTAGAACTCGCTGGAATATTTCTCTCCTTTCTGAAGTTTCTTTTCTCATTTGCCCTCCTCCTCTATATAATCAGACTCCTTTTCACACATGGGTGAACCTAGAAAATAATGCTAATTACTGCTAACCTCCAGTACAGCTGCATTAGGGAGCACTTTGGCTGCTGCACATCAACCAAGAAGAGCTGCACATTCTGCCCTGCACCAGAAGCACTCCATGACAGCTGAGCTCCACTTTCCACTGGGCACTGAAACCCAACTGGCACAAACCCTTTTTCCCTTGTGGACTCATTCCCCTTGGATGCAGTGCTGGGGGACATGGGACCATCCACCTGATCCTCCCCACTGCTCCTCCAGAAGTCTCCCACCTCCTCTGCGTCTGCTGCTATGGGGTCCACATCCTCCTGGCAAGGCAAGCCTTATTCCACTCAGCCCAATCACTGCTTTGGACCCACTGTTCCCAGTGTGTTTAAAATACATAAATACCAGAAGAACTCTGTACCCCATTTAAAGATTGAGCTCAGGCTCCTGTGCTTGATTCAGATCAGGAGAGCTTTTGCAAGAATTAACAAAAAATAAAGAAGCTGCAGAATGTCCTCGCAAACTAGTAAAGAAAAGGAAAGCAGTTATCACCTCACTACAGTGCATCTGCATCAGGCTGAGCGACGCCAAGCACTGGATGAGGCCAAATGAAGCCCAGCTCTAGCAGCTGTCAGAGTTGTTTGCCTCATTGATGGCTCACATCTTTTTAGAGCCATTTAGAGATGGCTCTTCTAAAGCTTTATCTTAAAGGGACGCAGCATCCAGCAAGCACTGATAGTGATCAGAGTGATGAAGTCAGGCAGGCTTGTGCTCCCAGGGAACAACGGGCTTTAACTGAATGCTGGGAAGAAGTCCCTCACCAGTACAGCAAGGGCAGAGCCCAGCAAGGTGACTGATACTGTTGGGTGAGAGACAGAAAATGAAAAGAGCAGATTCAAGGTTGGAAGAAATCTCCTCTTCAGTAGCAACATGCTACTGATCAAGAATTAAACTTCTCATTTCACCATATTTTCTTAGGGGATGCTGCTGAGGGACCTCTGAAGCATAAGGAGCATTGACACCTCTCCTCTGAAGTTCCATAAGGCTTTCTATGTGCTCCAGATGATTAATGCTGGCTAGTATCTTTGTGGCTAAGTGCTGAGCAAAAGTTGTCAAAACTGTCATCCAAACCTGTTGTTGCTGCTCTTCCTGGGTGTGGAGTCATCAAGGTGTCTTATCAGTCATACTAGGCAAAGTAGCCATCTGCCACACACCTGATCAAATCTAGAAAACCAGCATTTATTTGCTACTGTTGCTCCATATCTGGGTTGAAGATAAACCTCACTGTTTTTCAGGGCATTTGATGCTTGTTTAGGCATATTTGCTGGTTTTGAAATAGTTGTCAGAGACAAAATGACTGGAAAAACTCAAGAATATCCTTTGGAGCCATGTACAGAATAAAAGCAAATCAAGATGAAGTGCAGCAGTGCACTGCTCCTTCCTTCTCCTGCTTATGTCCTTGGACTATATGGAGAGCTGTTGATTACTTCTAGAGCTTCCACAAAAAAAGTAACTTTTGCAAGCTGTCGTTATTGCACAGAGATCTGCACCTCTACTGGGAAAACGCTGCACAAATCAAGATGATGAAAGTGACTCCTCTGTATGGAGCTCTTCTGGAGAACACAGACAGCCTCAGGCTTCAGAAGCTGTTGAAGACACAGGGACACAATTTGTCTGAGTTTTATCCAGCCCAACAGTGTGTCCAATAGCTGTCATTATCAGCTTCCCAGGGGAAGGCAACTGAAGTTCTTGGGGCTGACTGTATCATTTGAACCACATTCTTGCAGGCTCTTTCAAAGATTGCCAGTAGAGACATCAGACCTCAAAATCATTTCCAGTCTTCTGGAAAGTATTTGCTACTCCAAACATTTTGCAGACCGTAAAGGAACAGAAACAATAATGACACAAACACAGTTCTCAAATAGATTGTTTGGAAAAAGAGCTTGACATTAATCAGTAGGACAATGGATTACCTCTGAAGCCTTTCACAAGGCTTAGCTACACCTGCTGACTTTCATTTCTCAGCCTCAGTGCTGACTTACAAAGATTCACATTGCAATCAGTTGAGTGGTGCAGGCTTCACATTCTTCTAGAACTCTTGAGCAGAAAAAAACCCTAGGTTTTGGAGGTTTGTTATTCAGCTTACTGATTCGGTACTCCTTGGCTGACAGCTGAAGTGGAGATGGATTCGCCTGCTCACCTGATGAAGTGTGTTCCTCCTGAGAAAAGGTCCTCTCTGGATGTCTCCATAGCAGGCACAGCCACTGGGATTCATGGCATTTCAGAGACGTGCTTCCAGCAGCACTCCTTCTGCACTGCAGCCATCATTTGGGATGCTCAGTGTTGCACACAGCTAAGCTGCTCTTTGCACATGTGCTGGTTAAAGCAATCAGCATCAGCCCAAAGACAATTTCTGGAAAGCCCCATCTGAGACATTTAAGAAAAAGACTTAATTAGATAGCTTTCATAGACACAAAAAATAATGCTACAGATACCAACATCTGGGTGACCCATCTTGCCCCATCCAATAGTCACAGTAAGACATGCTGCTGCTCCACAAAACCTACCAGCTACAAAGCTGTGCATTTTGCATGGCTGGGAAGATCCTTGGATGCCCAAATAGATGGCAGATGAACTAGAACTGCTTGACTCCATAAAGAGGCTGTAGGTGAGAGAGTCTGAGGCAGACTGAGACATTTTCAGGGTGATTCTGTCAACAGGCATGTTCCAAGGAAAGGGACCTGGTGCTCCCAGGCTGAGGGAGTGCTGAAGATATTTGTCTATTGGTATTAGGAGGGCAGCTCAGGGAATGCTCACTAAACCTGGTCCTCCTCTTTTATCATTGATATTGGGATTGCACACAGGGCTGCAGCCACCTTCCCTTCTCCCCTTGCTTTTGCTGCTGGGCTGTGGCAGGGAGCACAGGCAAAATGACATTTGCAGGCTGCACAGTACCTTTTGCAGTTGCAGGAAGAATCATCAGCCTTCTCCAGTGGTAGGTGGTATGGGAGAACCCTAGCTGAGGTAGGTTTGTGCGAGATGGAGTGTCCCCCAGGTGACAGTAACACACAGTGCAGCACACGTGCCAGCTGTAAGTAGTGTCCTGATGTGTATGACTACAAACTGTAGGAAGAAGAAACCACCCAGGCATGCACTGCACACTGCTCACTGTCATTCACAGTGAGCAGTGTGCACATTCACATTATTCTCTACTTGTACCATTCTACAGAAATACATGTTCTTTAAGAAACAAGTGTGTTAATTCTAATTATTTTTAATATTATAGCTGTTCATCACATGCACACCCCCAGAGTTTTCTCTACTGAAGTGCAAACGTAACGTCTTTTAATCAGTCCTTTCTGCATGGTTAAAAAGCTTAAAAAACTGCTGTTTGATGTACTGTACTCTCTTTCCTCCATGCCCGCTTTGATTTCTTGACTCAAGTCAAGTGCATTTATCTCCAACTGCATTTATCTCATACATGTGTTTGGATGAAATATTTTATAACATGCACACGGAGATATATGTTGAGTAAATATGAAATTTTATAATTACAAAAAAATAGAGACCAAACCAGTTCAGTATTCAGAGACTACAAACATGTCATTTGTTCCCATTAACAGCAGTCTAAAACTTTAAAATACACCATCTAACATTTGTAATGCTTATATAACATACATTCAGCATCTACTGAAGACAAAGAGCCCTTTAAAATAACTCCTGGTTACTGTATGTATTAGCAAACTGCATTAAATAACATAATTTGAAAAATGTTGGGACTAAAGTAGTGTATCAGCACTGTTACAAGAGCATGGCATCTAAACACTCGATACCAGCTTGTATTCCTCGCTCCCACAAAACATACAATTTGTTTACATTACTTAGTGGGCTAGGGCTGAAAAGTAGCCCAGGCTAGAGGAGGTCCAGGGCATCTGCCGTGGGTGCACAGAGGCAAACAAGTATCCTCGGTGTAAGCCAGGGGCTGGGATGGCTTTGGCAGGCAGAACAGGAGCCTGTTTTTAATAGGGGCAGACCTCTTCCTCTGACAGCAACCCTGAACTGGCACCATCTGGCAAACATGTGTTTCCTATATAAGTATGGATATCTTTAATGAAAGAAATATTGATTTCTTCTGCTGGTGAGGATGCCAGGAGTTCTATTTAATATCAGTTAATGAGATTAACTGATATTAGAGAAGCAGCTAAAATAATCAATGATTTTAGCTGCTTTCTTATGGAAGGAGCACAAAGGAACAGGCTGACTGAAGACGGAGGGCTCCTGTAGGAAGAGCAGCAGCAGACCCCTTGGAATTACTGCTGACCAGAGAACCTGGCTCAGAGTGGAAAGGGAGAGCATTAATTAGGATTAAAGGGAAGTAACAGGCTTAGTATAATGTGACAGCTGCGCCAAAGAGAACGTCACATTTTCTAGCTGCAATCCCTACTGTCAGATCTCTGTGTTATATTTTGGGTACTGGCCAAATCATGCTGGTTGCAGGATATTCTCTGTTACTCTAAGTCACTGGAGAGGAACAGAATTGTCTATATTTAGACCACCAAGTCCGTTGTATTAATCTTTACTCCCTCTTTAAGTGTTCTGCTTTCTATTTTTACCTTGCATATGCTGCAGCAGGTCTGGACACCTGAAGAAGGCAGGTCATCCATTCTCCAGAAAAATCAATGGCTATGCCTGTGGTTTGTTTTCTATCTACTTCTCTCTTCCTTTCTTCATGTATGGCTTTTCTTATAATGCAGACTAGAAAGTACACTCCAACAACAAAGCAGCAGACCTGAAATGAAAAGCAAAGGATAAATCACATGCCAAAACAAAAACACAGTAGAAAAAAAAAAAAGGGTCAATATGTTTAGTGCAATTTTACCTAGAATTTCAGTTGCATCTGTGCTTCTTTAAGATTACCAAGGTACATTTGAAAAAGAAAGTAAAGGTTTTGTGAATGACAGACACAAATCATAACGGCACAGTTGCCAGAGAAAGACAAGCAATACTTACATACCTTCATCCTCCATCAGTCAGGCTCTCTGCCATACTTACAGTCAATGGTACCATATTCAGCCAGAAAAATAGCTCACTCAATAAAAAGGGTGGTAAAACTTGGCAGCACATAAATATGACGGTCATATACTTCTCTGTGATATTTCTGAACATGTGATCTTTACACGACTTGAAACATGGGCTAATAGGAAAATTGGAATTTTCCATTAATATGACCTTCAGAAGTCTTTGCATTATTCATGAATCTGAAAAAAAGTCGAGAGGATCCCCTCCAGGTACTTTTCTTCTGAAGGGACTAAGCCTGGCTGGCTGCCTCCTCCCTGAAATGATGGAACAGCTCAGGTGCCGCAAGGCACAGCATGCTTTGCTCTTGCTCTGCATGTTGCTGCTGGAGCACTCCTGCCCTGGGCCTGACCACTCACCCTGCTTCACTCCTCCAGGTCTCCTCAGAAAGAACCTGGATCTGGGCAAAACATTTTACACTTCCTCCAGCTCTCCTGGTTTGTGAACTCAAACACAATGGTGACATACATGCCACTCTCCCCTACCATCCCTGGGAGAGCAGGCAGCACCAGGAAAACTCCCTTCAGTTTGTCTTGATCCCTTTTCTGCTTTCTGCAGGGATAGGGAGAGCAAGAAAAAGAGACGAATTCTGAGGAAGAACAGCTGTGAGAGCAGTCCTGGAGCCATCTCCCCTCACAGACAGCATATGGATCTGTGCTGTTCCCCCACCTTCCCTGGCACTGTCCTGGGATGTTCCTCCAACAGTGTCATGTGGGCAAGTTTGCACTGAAGACCTTGAACAGACAGCTGCTGCTCCCAGGGAGCTGCCTGCCATGCACATACATCCAGTATGGAGTGGTATTTTGTACACAATCTTTCTTCACCATTTCTTATTTTCCCAGCTGTTGCTGCTGGACACATGCTGCAGGGACAGAAAGCCAGCAGAGGACTGCAGAGGGGAAAATGCCCTTGCCAACTGTTATCAGCAGTCTCAGAGCCCTTTCCCTGGGGAATGTTTCTGCAGGACGTGCTTTGGAACAAGCTTTGTGTGGTTTCAAGCAATACAGATCAAAGTGATATTCTCCTCTAAGAAGAAAAACACTAACCAGCAGTGATGGTTTTCTCAAAGTAGTAAAGGTACGAAGAGGAGCATAGGTGAAGAGAAAGGAAGAAATATCTTCGGAAAAAAGCTCCAGGGCTGCTGCCAATATGAAATAAACAACGCTGAACCTGGTCAGTGCACAAACAGCACTCTGTAAAGGCAAAATATGAAAGAGAGAGAATATGTTAAGAAGCATCTCTGAGCAGTAGTGGAGCCTACTCCTACCAGCAACTGCCAGCAGCACCAGGTTGCCTGTAACTTGTCTACTCATCTATCTCAACAGACAAGGAAAAACAAAAAAGAAAAAGGGAAAGAACAAGGCATTTTCCCAGGAGCAAGGAGCAGCAGTGTAGAAAACTTAGGACCATAGCACAGACAGTTTCTCCTTCCTGAGAGTTTTTAACTTCTCCCAGATTTGCTGGTGGTTGGTGCTCACATTGTGACAGCAATAACAGGTCGAAGCATACTCCTTACACAAGGTAACTGAACTTAACCCTTTACAAAAGTTTGCCTGTGTAAAATCCAGCAGTGTGCTGTGGGTTATGATCTTCCTTCCTAGTGCTGAAGGGACATGGATCCTCCATGCCCAGCCATGTCTACAGATAGATTTAGATTAACCTCTGTCATCTGTCTGCACAAGTCATGCTTTCCTGCTGAGGATTTATTTTAGACACCTGGCACTTCTTCCAGAGAGAAGTGAATTACTGCATGGGGCACACACAGTGGGACAGCAGTACCAGACACGAAGATGCCTGTATCCTTTCCAGCTGCCTCGCTCTCTGAGCTGAAATCAAGAGCCTTGACTTGACTCTGGGCTGAGCAGATCACCACAGGAGACATGCAGAACGACTCCAGAGCTGAACAGTACCAGACAAAACAAGGCAATGAGAAGAGGTAGAGACACGCAGGACAGAAGGGGGATAGTATGGACAGGGTGGGGAGAGAAATTATTTCAGAGCTGGAGCTAATTTTGTAGAATCTGGCTGTTAAACAAAGGACCAGTGTTTTTAAAATTCTGCTTATTGAATTAAGTCACTCTCCTGCCAACTGGATTACTTCAGCTGGCTGAACAATCTGACACCTCTTTTTAGAAAAGAATTCGCTAATATGACCAACTCAGTGTGACGGCATACCTAACCATCCCCTTCGCTGTGCTCTCGGGGAAAAGCAGGAACTACAGCTGAAAACAAAGCCCTTTTATGGGAAACTTCCATAGGATTCAGAAAAGACTTGAAATAGAAATTAAAAGAAAACTCAAAGCATTTCTATTTTGAAGCCTAATAGAATCAAGGATTGGTACTTACATTCTAGCACTTTTTATGGATTTGTATAATGTATGAAACATATTCCTTTGCATTAAAATTTAAAAAGAAGAAATATTTTGATTATTACATACTAATAGATGCTTTTGGAACACGAGATTTCACCTTGGCTTCTGAGAAAGTCGTTTATAGGAACACTCAAAATCAGGCTCTGCAGTCAGGTAAACAGCCTCCCTTCAGCCTCTGTGTTAGCAAGTATTGCATGGCCAGCATGGCTTGATATTCCTGTTGCTATCTGCTCCTGCTGCGGCAGCACTTAGAGCAGAACTGAGCTCTGGGATCACTTCTTTATGGTGCTGGGTATGATTTTTGTACCCTCAGAGGCAGTTGCTGACCCAAACAAGTCTGCTGAGGAGAAGGGAAGTTTGCCTGTGTTTCATGTAAGGGAGAAGATGCAGAAAGGTTATCCACATCACCAAAGCTTTGTTTAGGATGCCAAAGCAGTGGCTTAACCCGAAGATACACATCTGCTAAAAGGAAGTAGATAGCTACTAAACTTCAACTTTACTAATTTCTTTACTGTTACAACTTAATTACTGTGCAATCTGAATACCTGATATAAGCCATTCTCTCCCAAAACTACCCTGCAGACATGCTTCAGCTCTCCTTACAGCCTAGGAGTTGTCACAGTGGGACAAATGTAAGCACAAAGAGTTTTGGAAAGTTACAGGCACCCTCTGGTTCCTTCTCTGGTACCTCTGAGACATTACAACTTCTTCTTCACATCCAGCAGAGGTAAAGCAGAGCTTTCTGAGGCCATTTTCACTGCTCTGAAATACGGTCCTGTCTTCTCACCCACTGATTTCTTGCTCAGAAACAAAAGCGAGTGTTTTATCCCCAGCTGCTACTTTGAGTGTTAAAACATGAAGATGACACAGAACAGTATTTGCTACAATACAGCTAGAAAGAGCTGGAACCCTTTGGGACAGATCCCAGTGGCATTTTTTGGGACGTCCTCTGTCCCTCTGCACAAGACAGCGTGGTTCTGAAGAGTTCTTCAGTGGCTTTTTTTGTACCTCAGACTCATTGATGGAAATCATCAGCCTCATTAAATCAAACCATTAACGTTTCTCTCTGCCCACAAACAGATGATCATAGCCTTGGGCCACAAGTTACACCAATCACTGGTTCTTAAACTAAAAATAACTATTCAATTGGCATAAAGAATAGCACAGACCTATTCAGATCTGGTCATGATTTTAGCTTAAAGTTATTCTCAGTGAGCATAATGTAATATTCCAGAGCATAATGTATTACGTATTCTCAGTGAGCATAATGTAATAATGCAGAGACAGCTCTGTACTAACTCAGGGCAAGATCTGATGGGGATTTTGACCCAGCTTAGTGAAATCAACTCACAAAACATGCCTTCAGTTAAACCAGTTCAACTTTGCACAGTTCATTAAATACCAATCATTTTTATGGCTAATGTTCATCTGAAAATGGGCCTGGTACAATCCAGCATGCTTTACTTACTACTTTTCTTTCTGACACTTGCTCAAGGGCAGCTGAGAGAGATATTGTTCTTAACTTCTTTTCACTCCTGGAAATCTGGATCTCTGAATTCCCCCAGACATCACCCAGCTCACTCGCCTTGGGCCCAGAGAAAAGCAGAGCTGAGAACAGTCCTCCCAGACTGGAGGATTGGCCCAAGGACCTGCAGAATCCACAATGCAACCAAATCAGGAGAGAGACCAGAGGGGCTTTGGGGACCCCATAGCTTCATGGTTCCTGTGCCTCTGTGCTGCCAGCCCATTCTGACTCTACAGCCATCACCCTCCTCCTGGGGATGGGATCCTTGCCAGAAACTTTTCTCCAGGGCCAGTGGCACCTTCCCCCATTTCCTCTATGCTGAGGATGAGCTGCATGTTTTGGCAGCATGCAGCATCAGGACAGCAGCTGTAGCACCAACTGTTTGCTCAAAGGCCACTCACTGGCTTCAGCATGTTACAGACCAGGCACTGTGTGAAGACACTGGTTCCTGTGGGCCTCCTGCAGAGTGTGTAAGACAACAGCCACGTTTGGTCACTACTTCAGGAGAAGATGAATACATCTCACCAGTGCTGCACCTTTCATGAAGAGGAAATCCAGCCAGAAAGGTCAAGGGGCCCAGCACTGTGCATGTGCACAACCAAAGGCACTACGGCAAATGTTGGAGTGTTGAGGAATTTGGCCACAAAGCACCTTAATATCATCCTGCTACACTGTGAAAACTGGAGTCTTTGAACAAATCCGTTCATTACCTATTGTAACTTGCTGGTCACAGGGTACTCTACAGTGAGCTGTGCACCTTCTTTATTACTGTAATTTGAACATATCTGCTTTTTCACTTAACACAGACAACTGTTGTTTCAGTGTCCCCTCAGGACATAATGTTCTCCAGAGAAAGGCCTGGGGACAAAGAGCATCTTTTGAAGGCTTGCATTACGTCTGTGCCATATTTCTCACATCTGATAAGCCTATCTGTGAAATTCCAAAAGAGAGATGGTTATCTCTTCTTACACAAATAACTTATGCTAACGTTACTTTGAAACAAACCTTCTGTGATACATTTCTGTAAGCAAAGAACTCCTTAAGTGCTACCCTTGAGGAAATACTAGCATAATGTTTCACATCTGTCCCATTTTGACTCTAATGAAGACTATTCTTTTGTACCTGCTCTGCCCTTATATCATTACAGTGGGTTTTCACTTTCAGAAAGCAGTTATAATTCTATTTATTAGTTACTGCAGTTACCACCTTGAATGCATTTCTCTTTGGAATCAGCAAAACACCAAGGATATTTTACACAAAAAAAACCCACTTACGTGATTTTGTCAAACAGTACAAAAGATAATTCGTGGATTTTTGCATTTGCCTAAGCCCTGTATACTTATATTTCTTGATAATACTCCAGAGTATGTGAGAAATTAACAGCTGTGCATTGGAAACTGTACTAGCCTTCGCAGGCCAGACCCAGGTCAAGGTCCATAGCCTTAGGCTGTCAGTCAGAGCCACACTGACCCTCTACTGAACCTTATTTCCACTGCCACAGAACATTAATTCTGATTTATCCATAAGAATGAACTAGTTGGGTCTGTTCAGCCTGGAGAAGAGAAGGCTGCATGGAGACCTCATAGCAGCCTTCCAGTATCTGAAGGGGGCC
>JANRGW010032461.1:0-35258 GCA_024733675.1 Psilopsiagon aymara
GGCCGGCGGCGATGGGGAAGGGGCGGCTGGGTGTGGGGAGGGGGCGGCACCGGGGCGCGCCTCAAGCGGCTTCTCCCCCTGGCTGGCGGGGGATAAACCTTCTCACAGCACCCTCACCACCACCCTCCGCCGCCTGCCCGCGGTCCCTCGCACAGGCAGGGCTGTCTCGGTGGTGGGGAGAGCAGGGGTGCTCTCTCTGGCCCCGGGTACAGCCCCCCGCCGTGTCGCCTTGCAGAGCTGGACCTGAATACCAAGTGCATCGTGGAGATGGAAGGGAACCAGACTGTGCTTCACCCTCCGCCTTCCAACACCAAGCAGGGAGAAAGGTAAAAACCCAACTCGCCGTGCTCCATATGAAAAACGCAGCCGCGGCTCCTCCGCCTCGCAGGCGCTTGGCTTTGTTCGGGGAGCGGCGAGGTCCTGCTGGTCTCACCCAGTGTCTTTCGGGGCAGCGGGCGAGGGCCGGCGCTAGCCGGGGGTTACTGTGTTGGTGGTCCCGGGAAGCAAGGACCAGACCTTCCTTACCTAGCCTTCTGAGGGGAGTCGGAGGTACCCAAATTGAGGCGTGCAGACAGAAGATCCCTACTGGCCTGCCAGGTTTAAAAGTTGATTTTTGATTAACTGCTCAAAACAAATGAGCTGTTGATTAGGCAGAGACTTAGACTGACTGTGTGTGCTGTTTTCACTAATTTCCCTGGGGTGTAGGCTAATAACTTGATGTGACCTCTGAGGGAACAAGAAGCAGAATCTGAATTTTATGCTAGTGATGTTTTTTTTTTTTTTTTTTCCTTAAGTTTGTTTACTAGGTCTTAACGTATTTGCATTTGAAAAGGCTGTAATTGCTGGATCCTCTATTAATTCAGTGTTGCTCTGTGAAGTAGCCTATAAGAATATGCTAAAATAATTTTGGAATGTGGCATTTAGTTGTGATGCCCCAGTAAAGAATACCCTTGGAAATAATCCCAAATACCAATGCACTAGACTGTAAAAATAGATCAGAACAGGAAAAGATTTCTTTCCTTTGAGGGAATGTAGGGAAAGACGGGGAGGTGCAAGGGGAATAGTTACTTTGTATGCTTTCTCTGTTCGGTTACCTGTTGATTGCTTAATTTAAGTTGTTCTGTTTAATGCCAAAAAGTGTGAAATCATTTGCGTGGTTATTGAGACTTTAATCTAAACATGTTCCTACTATTCAAAGTTTAATTGAGACTATTTCTGACATAGTTTGTAGTAGTTACGCAGAAGCTAATGTGAGCTTTTTTTTTGTTTTTCAAAGGCAGTATCATGCTTTTGTAGTTTTAGAGCAGAAAAGGTTGAGACATTTTCTATTTTTATGTGTCCAAGATGTGAAGCTGCTTCTTGCATAAATCCGCATATGGGAATATAGCTGTAATCACACCAGTTTAACTTAAATCCAGTTTGCATTGTCTGCAGAACCGTTGTTGTGGTTATTATGCTTGAAAGATCTGTGCTTGTTTCCTGCCTCTTTCATAGATCTTTGTGTGATCTTCTACAAGTCATGCTGCCTCTGTGGCTCTTAGCATCCCATTTGTATAATGAAAATCTTGTTTTTCTTGAGACTATTATATTCTGAAAAGGATGGTTTGGGTTTTTTTCCTCCTGTATATATGGCATCCATCACAACACTGCTATAATAAGAATGACATTAGCTCTTTAAAGACAGTGGATTTGACATATAAAACATGAAATGCAAATTGAGTTTACAAAGCAAGAACAGAATTAAGACTTGAAAATCATTGCTTCGGTAAACTAAAGAGCCTGTGGGCTAGATGTCTTAATAAAGAGCTTGTCATGTGTGAATTTTGCTTGTGCATATTGGCCTGCAGCTATTCAATGGGACCATGCCATGACTCCCTTGTCTTTTGAGAGCTTTTATGGCTTGTGTTTATCTGGCTTTAATACCTGTAATATATATAAGCTCTCTTACTTGCTTGGAATTTTCTTCTGGTTCTGTGCCCAGGTGCCTTCTGGGTGAGCTACGACACTTGTGTGCGACCTCACTGTTGACAGCTGTGTTGGCAAGTGGTAGCTGTCCTGCTTGCAGCCCAAAGTGAGCCTGGGATTTGCCTGGCTGTTGCATGTGTAGCTTGTGTGTTTAAAACAACCGCCTTGTGTTATTGGAAATAACAGTCAGAAATACTGATCCAAAGTAACACACACATGCAAACATGCAGTTGGGGTATTTTCTTAGTAGCAGATCTGGTATGTAACCCACTGAGGTGTCTAATGGACTTGGCGCTTGCCTGTTCCCTTGTGAAGATCCTTACATTTTCTTCAGTGCTAAACTGCTGATTTCTGGTTTTTGTATTACAGATAAATAGTTTGATTTCTCATGATGAAAAATGGATTTTGTTCTTCTATGTGTACCCACCGTTAAATGCCTGTGTAAGCTGGTTCTGAATTGCTGAGTAGTTGCTGCTTGTGCTTGGATTGATGCCTTGGCAGGGCTAGAGATGTCAAATGGATTTTTGGTTTTCTTTGTGCAGATTGTTTTTATATAGCTCAAGTGGATTTTTCTTTCAGAGCAACCATGTCATTGCAAAAATGATTTCACTTGTTAGGCTGATTAATTGGTCCGTCTCTACTACATACATGATTTTAATATTCTGTGTAGTCTTACCTCTTCCATTTTGCATTTTATCTTTTTATATGTAAATTTCCCTTTTCTAGCTGAATGGAAGTGCAAGTTTGTACTGCACTTTGGAATAAGATTAAGTAGCCTTATAAAGCAAATTTGGTTTCCAGGGCTGCTTTTCTTAATTCATCTGCAGCCAAGAGGCTATAGGGTGTGGGGAGTTGAATTCAGGACCATGCTCTTTATTTGTTTTGTTCTCTCAGTTATAATCTTAAAAGATACTGACAGAATTTTCAAAAGTAAAGTTAGGTAACTCTTTAATAATTACAACATCTGCTCTTGGAATAATATCCAAGGTTGAGGAAATCAAATTTTACTAGTTTTGACTATTCTGTAAGGAGTTATTGAGTTAAATCCAAGTTCAGATGCATGCTGATGCAGTCGCTAAGTTTTATTTAAGGGCACTGAAGGATTTTTGATGGGCAAGTAATGCTTGTTTTACAAGTGGTGAAAAAAACTTAAACTGCCAGACAGTGCTGTCATTTGTCCAACTTTCACTATCGTATTAGAGCTAAAGCAATAAGTTAAAACCATAAATTAGAACAGGGTTCTGACTGCATTTTCTAGCGGCTAGACCACACAGCATCTGTACCTTAACAAACACAGCTACAAAATAGTAATTGTTATTAAATACAAGTGTTTTGTTCTTTTATAAGTAGCAGGCCTGCTGTTCCCCACAGGCCCATGACTGAGTGTTCTAAACTAATGACGGGGGAAAACCGAAACATAGTAAAACTGAGCAGTGAGTCTGAAAGTTCAGCACAGGAAAATCTTTATCGGCTGAAATAATAGGAGGCAGAGTTCAGAAAGGAAAGGTTTTCGTTAACATGTATCAGGTCTAATCTCTGGTTCTGGCGAAGGTTTTGTAAGTTGGTGGTTGGACTTCATACCTTTAACCCTTGTTTTATTAGTAGGAGTAGTTTCTTTTACATCTGCCTAAGTGTGCTTGTGTGTTGTTTAGTTTCTTCTGTCTCTTATCCCTTTCCTCCCTCAAAGCAATACAGATTTACCTTTCTTGCCCAGAAGAACATTATATCTTTCTGGGAACACTCGGTTTGTTTTTCTTTTTTTTTTTTTCCTGTCTTCACCTGGGAATCTGTATTTCCTTTCTCAAAGTATGCTCTCCCTGAAAAAAATGTTTTAACTTGAAGTCCTTTATAAATGGGTATTATGTTTCGAACCCAATTGTGTACCTCCTGCTGTCTTCCTTTAAATGTTGGTTGTTGGCAATAAGGTACAGCATTCAAATGTAACTAGGAGGTAATTACAGCATGGAGTTACAATGTTTCAAAATATTTTGGTTTTTACAATGGAAATTTCACACCTCTCTACATCTATGAAAAATCTGGTTTTACCTTAGGGATTTTATTTCTTAGTACAACAAATCAGGTTTTGCTGGGTTCTTCCTCTGCTTTTGATTGTTAAAATACGCTTTCTTCCCTTTCCTCTAAGCAACAGTTTTACTGCATAGGGTCTGAAAAGTTTTAGTTCCCCGACAACAGTTCTTCATGACACAGTTTTTTCTTTAGTAAGCAAAACACTTGTCTTGACAGAAATAAACAAGGAACTATGGAGACAGTAGAACTGAAATAATATTTCAGCTGCAGTTTTGACCAAAACACATACGTGTTGGGCAACTTATTCCATTAAAGCACAGCGCCCTTGTGCGAACTTTGCCTTATTAAAAATCTCTGGGCAGAAAATGAGAAAGAAATCATCAGAGTGTGGAGCTAAACTAAAAATTATCACTTTTTTGTTGTTGTTAATTTATTTCCTGAAAGTATCTTTCTTGCCTTTATTAAAAAGAAAAACCAACATTTTATGGCTTGCTTGCTCTGTTGTCTTCCATCTTCGTTTTGATCACAAACAAGTAGCAACAAGGCCCAATTCTACTTAGGTAAAGCTCTTACAGCTTTAAACTACTAAAGATTCCAGAATATGTGATATGTGGGGCTTTTTATTATTTATTTTTTTTTTGGTAAGTGTAAGCAAAAATAAATATTTAAGAAGAGATGTGAGTATATCTAGTTTTTGTAGCTCATGATACTTTCAAAGATGAATATCTGAAGCACAGGTTTCATCCCAAGGCGCTTCGTCCTAAAACTATTGTTTCCAGGAAACAGCTGTTGCGCCCCCTGCCTTGGAGAAGACATGGTTCTGGATGGTCTTTAGTGCATAGTCCTTCATGTGGTGGTTGTGGCACTTAATCTTTTTGGATATTTTGCTTTGAATAGCATCAGAGATGAGAGAAGAGTGCTGTTTTCAGGAGAGAAGATGCATTTCTGGTAATGGTCACTTTCTCAGACTGAAACCTGTGGAAATTAAAGTAGGACAGCTGCTAATTATATCCTTTTCAGAAGGAATGATCAGTGCGATCATGCCTTTGATGAAATACACTTCAAATTATCACCTGTCTGAGGTAGATCATAAAATAATAGCAGGCAGCAACTTTTATCTTTGTATGCAGGAAATTGTAAAAGTAATTTGACTTGGACCTTTTCTGTTACCTTTCCTGTTAAACCTTCATGTTCAGGATGTGAACTGTTAGCTTTGAACCTTTGCAGAAGAGGTGTATTTGAGTTATGAAATACGTGTGATTGGAAAATGGCTTTTGGGGATCTATTTTTGCATTGCTTTAATTCATTCATGCCTCAGATGGGACACTAGATGCAGTTCTTTGAAATAAGTTTTCTTAAATTCCATGTAATTTGAAAAAAAATGGGAAAACAACAAACTTGTAATCCAAAATACTGTCTGGCGTGGCTCTTGGTTCTTCCTAAGGTGGCCTGAACTGTGAACAAATGCAACATTCATTATACTACCATGTTTATAAGATCGAGACAGCTGTTAGGACCTTGTGCTCTGGCCTTAAAATGGCATTGCTAGAAGAAATTACCGTTGGAGACTGTTGGGATTGTGGGTAGGTTACACTTAGCTGACAGTATTCCAGTACAAAAATAGATAAAGTGTTTGAAGAGAAAGAAAACTGTGCTTGGTATGACCATGTTTGGGCAATCATTGCTTTGTAGCCATTCTCTGCTTTTGGACTACTGAGTGTTACGTTCAAACAGTTCTGAGTAGAGTGAGGTTCAGCTTTGAATCTGTTCAATTTTTCTATTTTGTGATGTTAGAAATGCCTATATTGTGGAACATTAAAAGATTAGTTAAAAAGGTTAGCTGGCCTTTGGGGGACACTTAGCTTCTGTGTTTAGAAGGGTCAGGTACACATGTACCTGTACCTGTAAAAGCTTATTACTGCAGCCAGTGGTGTTTTGCTAGTGGATTACTTGTCAATACACCTTGAATATGTTGTTTATTTAAATGAATTATGAATTTAAAACATGTGCAACTCTTTTTTTGCCCTTTTGTTTGGGGATATCAGGACTAAAAGAAATGTTTTAATTTCACCTCTTTTGTCCCCTTAGTATAAATAGTAGACAGCTTTTTTTGTTTTGGAAACAAGATTATCTTTGTTCTAGTAAGTTTGTTAACTGTGCATATAGTAAGATTTCAGACTTATGACTAGATTCACTGTAATTTAATAGTTTAATTTTTCAAAATTAATTTATACTTGTTGAACATATTGTAGTGACCCAGGTGTGAACTAGATTCAGAATACCTTAGGAAGTGCTTAAGAAGTCCATCTTCTGCAGAATCTGAGCTCAGAGGGAAGCAGTTTATACCAGCTGCTTTTCCATAGGTCTGCAGTGTAGTCTGCACAGGCATGGAGTCAACCTGGTGGTATGTCTGGTAATAAGGTTAGAGCTAAATTTGTAAATGCACTTGTTGCAGTTGCATTTGAGAAGTTAGCAGATTTGAGCGCCTTCATTCCTCTGCAGTTGGATGCAGGTTGAGTAGCAGAAGCTGCCTCAGGCTATGTTGCTGGTGTCTCTTGCATGGACAGACTGTTCTTAACAGTGGGAAAGCAGTGCAGTGTCTTTGCCTACTTGGCCTCCCCTGGGCATATTTTGAATCTATTAATGGAAATAATTACTGCCTACTATAGCAAAATGGCAGCTGCTGCAGCAGTGCTTTACAGATGCTGTTGCTTAGCTGTATAATTTCTCTAGTTGCTTGGTTCCTTGTATTTTGTGAGGCACTGTGGACAAGGCTCTTCAAGGAGGTATGGAAGTGTTGGCTCAAGACAGTGAATTTTAGCGCAGTCTACAGAGAAATGACCTCTGCTGTGCAATGATGTGCACCACAGGGCTCAACTATCAAGTTAACTTGTGACCCAAAGCACCAAGTTAACTAAAATAGCCATGTTGTTGGCTGGAAGTAATGTTGCTGTATCTGTTTTTACAGGAGACAGTGAAAGGGGTACAAGCTTGTCTGTTCAGTACCTGACTTTGTTGATATAAAAATGGCCATAAGAGTTTGAGGTGGAGCTTGAGATGACTGTGTGTGTCTTCTTGATGGTTCAGTGGTGTGTGATGGGTGTTCACTGATGGCTGAGGGAGGAGGTTGATGAGTAAACGACAAGCACATTGAAAAGTTGCTGTCTGAAGGTCAATCAGAAAAATGCGCTGCTGATAGGACTTGAAAATCAATGGCATGAGCTCAAGATATCCATGTCGATGAAGAGCAGGAGTTACACAAGCTGTTTTTAATGCCAAGGGAGGGTGTCCCTAGTGTCATTTCTTGTTTGGGGAGGAAAAGGAAATAAATGGCTTTCTGATGCTGTGTTAATCAACCTCTGCAGTTCTGGCCTTTATTTTTAATAGTTGCCTTTTAATCTAAAAGTAATAATTAAATAAAAGCCCAACAGCCCTCAGTCATTGAAACATCTATTGAAATTCATAAACATAACCTGAACTAATATATTCCTTGGTCATCAGCTACAACCTTTATTTGGCATTTTGCTACATCCTAAGTGGAGACATCCTTAAGCATGTACATGCTTACCAAATACATCTACTTCTTCCTTGGATAATGTGAAGTCAGTGGCTTGTAAGGTATAACTTTTTCACTAGGAGGTAACCTGAATGTTCCATCTCATTTCATATAGATCACCACAGGGCAATCTATATGGTAATGGCCCCTAATGAAGTCCCTTATGGTTTATCTTCCTATAGTGACTTGCTTGCTATATAAGTGTTAGAACGAAGATTTGTATCACAATTGCTCTTTTGACAGATAAAGCCATGAATGTATTTTGGTGCCTGTTGATGGTATAATATTTATTTTGAGGTGTATCAATCAGCACAGTGGTAGAAAGGTGTGTCTGAAATGTTGCTGTGTGCTTCTGTTAGTCTCTGGTAATGAGCATGATTAAAGGTGATGCTGAAGATAGGGGCAGAACCTCACTGTGTGCCAGCACCAGGCTATGTACTTGTGGTCTGTTTTCTAGGTGCTTGCCCCACCAACCCTGTGCTGCTGCCTCCTTGTGTTCAGTAACAGCATAGATAGTAGGCTAATAATGGCTTATGTTGTGATTTGTGGTGTCACTGTATCTTCTTTTTGCAGTGTATGTATATTCCAAGAATTTTAAGCATTTAATAAGCATATATCAAAGCAGCTGCTGTGGCTGGAATGGCATGCTTATCTCTGCATGTGTTTATGAAGATACTGTTCAATATGTTTAAAAAAACTACCAGGGTGCATTGTGAACTGTAACCTTTCTGTAAAGTTTGATGCTTTGTGTTAAAACACATTGCTGAAAGTGTCAACGCTTAAATTTTTTTCCTGACTTTTTTTATTAGAGAATATTTTAGACTTGCAAATAA
Source organism: Psilopsiagon aymara (assembly GCA_024733675.1). Classification (NCBI taxonomy): domain Eukaryota; kingdom Metazoa; phylum Chordata; class Aves; order Psittaciformes; family Psittacidae; genus Psilopsiagon; species Psilopsiagon aymara. The sequence continues at coordinate 8,383 of JANRGW010032461.1, forward strand.
AATGAAAAAATGCATGATACCCTATTTATTGAGCTTAAATTTTCTCAGCTTACTCCACAGTCTCTTTTTAAACGTAAATGTTAATCCCAAGTATTGTACAAAAGCCTCCAGGCAAGTTGAAGCCTTTTTCCAGTATAAGGCTTCAAAATTCTGAATCTGTCTTGAGCTACTGGAATAATTTTTTTAGCATTAAATCCAAGTATGTGGAGCTGTCTGTTTTGCTTAATATTTTTATATGATGACAAGGAACAGCAGATCTTAGATAAGAAAACACAGTACTCGATACTTCTTCCCATGTGGTTTCCACTTTTTGTCTGACTTTATGATTAAAATCACATGCCGTGTGGCTCAGAAGGTCTTTCACAAATTTGATTCTTTAAAAACTAAAGGAAAAGGTTTGGGGAATACTTCATAGTTCTTATTTTTGTTGCCTATTTACTTCAAATTCAGTTTTACTTTCTGATTCAAAAGCCAAGGCTTGTTTTATGGTAGACAAGCTTTTGCTAAAGACAAGTCAATGGAGCATTCCAGTGGAGGCACAGAGCTGGCAGAAGTTTTCTACTGGCAAAGCTGCTTTATGGCCCTGAATGAGCAGTGCTCTGGTCTGCTTGGGAAATTTCTTTGTCAGCATCTGTCGATGTGAGTATTTTTTTCTTTATATATGCAATGTGATGTAAGTCTGCAGTGCTCCAGACTTGTTTTGGCTCAGAAGTGCCATCTCCCTGAATGGTGCAAGTCCTGAGCGTTTTGATGGTTTTTGGTGTTTTTTTCCTTGCTATTATACCATGTTGACATTCCCTATTTCGATATGTCTCTGAATTTCCATTAGATTTCAAATACGTTTTCAGAGAATTTTATCTAATGAAATCAGGCTGAAATAGAAATTGATCATTTGATAAAGAAATATTCCTATATTCACTGTATGTAGCTGAAGACATGAAGATAAATCTATCCTCTGAATGCTCAGCAAGAAGTTGTAAAGTTTGAGAATGTATTTTAAGGAGGACTTTGAAGGGAGTAAGAGTAGAAGCCATCTGCAATCTTCCTCTAATTTGCTGTTGTACTGTACTGGGATAAAAGATGGTTCTTGAAGGTTTTGTTGGAAGTGCATTACGGAACATCATCCCACCACTGAGGCTTTGCTGCTTTGGAGCTTTTACTGTGACCACAGTGTGTACGCTATTCTGAAACTGTCTTAAAAACAATCTGGCATTTTCCATAGTGCCTGTTATATTTAAAAAGAAGAAACTTTTGAATAGTTCTCATTCTTCTTCTGTTGTAAATCTAATCCTTGTATCTGCATTCTTGACTGGAGTGCCCTTGAGAAGTGCTGCTTCAGTGGCTGCAGAGAAACTGACACATAAGGAAGTGCAAAGAATGGCTTGTTAATGGATTTGCTGCTGATGTGGTAGAATATAGAGAAAGGATATTTGGGGACCAGGACTAGAAAGATAACAAAAGGTAGAAGAGAGATGCAGAAATGGATGCCAGACAATGTGGTAAAACTCCTCAAAGTACATGTTGGAGGAAAACAAACCAGCCAAAACCCAGCAGCATCCACTATTCTTTTTTCCATCCTCCTGAAAATATGTATGAGAAACCGGCATTTTCCAGGGTGGTACTACAGTCTTCATGTGTGTTCTGGTTGAGATCCAAGTTGAAACAAAGAGGAAAACCAGTTCTTGTAAACGGACCATTGAATACTGTACATGTAGTTTCCTTGTCAAGAGCTTCCAAGTCCTTAGTATGTTTATTGTTTGAGGTGTTTATAACATCATAACAAAGTTTGTGTTGTGTTCCAAATTTTCATTGCATAGTCATAACTCATATTTTAACACCAATTTTTTACTGTATATTGCATTAAACATCATGATTGAGAATCTGTATAAATTGGCTTTGAAATAGTCTAATTGGAAACACTTGTGTGTCCATCAGAAGAATGATGAAAGTCTTTTTGAAGATGCAGCATTTAAGTGTTCTTAATTCAGTAGATGTTCTATCCCTCTCAACATTCCAGTTCCATGGTTGGATTCCCTCTTCCTGTCAGAAGTGCTGAGTACTGAAGGAGGGGGATGTCTTGCTTGCCCATGGTGAAAGTTAGAAGGTAGCTTTTGCCAATTTTGTTTTCTGCTCAGCAAGTTTTAGTGATGAGTACTGAATTTAGATAGAAATCTATCTAAAAAGTCTAATCTCCTCTCTTGTTTAATTACTCTTTGGGCAGGCTGCATTCTCTCAAGTAGCTTTCCAAGTATCAGTTTTACAGCTGTGAATGTGGCAATGAGAAACTTTTTTTCCAGAAATACTAATGGTATACAAGCTTTGTGCCCTTAGTTTAATCTATCCTTATTGCCATGCGCACACACAGATTGCTGTGCATGTGATTCAAGGAATGTAGTGTACCTTTATTTGAAATTTCAGAATGTTCTAGCAACTTTGTGCTAGTTTAAACACAGAAATGCAGATTGCAGTGTTGGGCAGGCTGAATGCCCTTACTGCTTCTAATGCTCATGTGTGTTCTGAGCTGCAGTTCTTCTGGTGTGTGGTCTGACTCTTATTATTGGCTGCTGTTTGAGAATCTCTTACCTGAAAGAGGAAGAAATTTGTAGCTCACGTACAAGATTGATCAAATAGGCTTTGAAAAAATTTTTGCATTCATATGACCAAGGTGTAAAATGAGTATTATAAAAAATCTCTCTAAGCAACTTATTCTATTGTCCTTTGTCAAGAAGGTGATGTAGGATGACTCCTGGAGGATCTCGCAGTTTAAATACTTGTTTTTTTCTCAAGGTGTCTGCATCTTCATCGTGGTTGAGAAAAGACAGAGGCAAGTGAGTTGCTCACAAAAGTGACCTCTTGCCTGCTTGCCTTTCCTGTGGTTAAAAGGGGAAAGTAAATGCTAGGGCTTTGTTTGTGGACTTTGAAATGAGATATTATAAAAGGGAATTGCAGAACTGAAGTTTGAGGGAGGAATTTTTCATCAAGGTATATAAATGAAAGAAAAGAGAAATATTAACAATGAAATACAGTTGTTAGGAAAATTGAAAAATAAACTAGCTAATTTTCTTATTTTCAAGAAACATTTAAGAGCAATAAGAGTCTGACAGTGTTGGCTGGTAGCTGTAATAAGCAGTCATGCAGTTTAGTGAGCTCAAGGTGAGTGTTGGCTTAGACTAGGAAATTTGCCTTCCCCCCCCGCCCTCAAATAATGGTGGCAAAGGTTTGAACTGGACATACTTTTATAATTATTATTCTACCTAACATCCAAAATAGCAAATGAGTTATAGATCTCTGTACAGCACTTTTCCTTTAAATGGAAGGAGCAAAGGATGCAATATGGTGGTGGTGTAGCTTTTCCCTTAAAGATCTAGATTGGGTAATCCATGATTCTTTTAAAGATCACCTGACTTTTTTTTGTTTTCTCTCTATAGCTCTTTCTGCATACGAGCAGATCACTTTTTTGGCTCAGTACTGCTCATTAAGAGTATTTGAAATGGGATGCTTGTCTTAGCTTCTCTTGCAGTTTATCTTTCTATTCACACTCTTTACTGTAAGTCTCAGTTTGCAGATGTAGTAGATGGAGAGAAATTGAAGTGGTCTGGAGTTATAGTCAAAACCTATGACTTTTAGCTGGTTTTGGGGCAGAATGGCTAAGCAAAAAGGAGATGATTGACTCCTTATTACATTGAAAATTGTTGAAAACTGAGTGGTGCTGCTGCTCGTTTTTTGAAATATTAGTGATGATGGTCAAAGTGGGAATGCTGCACTGAAAAATTAATGTGGTCACCTTTTTGAGTAATTTTGAACTTCTGTATTTGTCAAACCTTGAATTTGTTTGTGGTATTGCTGCTCAACTGCGTTGCAAACTGCTGACCTCAGTAATATTTGCCTTCTTGGATCAGTAATTAATGTAATACTTTTATAAGAGTTTGTACCCTATGTACTCTTTCATATGACTTTTCATGGTGTTTCAGACTGATCTACTTGTTCTAAGCCTTTCTTCTTCCTTAATAGGTGACTTCTCATTCTCTTCTAAGTATTTTTGTCAACTTTTTGGGAGACCACATCTAATTATTCTGCTTTATTTCTTCTACCTTGTTTTGTGTAACTCTTATTTGCTATGCAGGCAGATCTGTGGGTAGATAATTTTGGCTGTGGGTTATTTATGGCAGAGCTAATTAGCTGAGTTGCAGCTCCTGAAACAGAAGAATTGCAGCTCAGTTTCATGGAAGTTCAGCTGATAAGCGTTGCGGGGCCTCACCCCCTCCTTTGCAGAGTCAGATCAGAAGACTCAGTGCTGGACTCCCACATCCTGGTTGCACAGTGGAAATACTGGGTGTCTAGCAAGGCTTCATTAGCTTGTGCTCTTCATGCTATGCTTGGTTTTTGTGGCTATCCTTGTGAACTTGGAGATGGGAGGAGGTGACAGCAATGAAGTCAAGAGCAATGAAGTCAAGAGCAATGCCAGGGATAGGAAAGGGAAATGGGTGTGGGCCCCTGCTGCTGTTTTACTAGTTCAGATGTGGTGCAGGATGAATATATGTTTAGGGAATGAGGCAAAACTGATGGGGGCCTCCTAAAACTCAGGAGTGTGGGGTAGTTTGCAGGGATAACTGATTGACTGCAGTGTTGATTTTGGTGTTTGGGAGTATCTGCAACATGCTCCAAGCATACACTGTTTTATCTGGAATTTTCTGTTCTCAAGAGTGTTTCAGCCTACACTTGTTGTGAGCAGTAGAGCTGACTGTAGATCACAACACAGATGGTACTAAATGGAACCATAAAACTGAGTGTAAACATTTTGGGTAAATTTAAAGTACTTCATTAAATACTAGAAACAATGTAGTTGAAATACTTTGCTGAAAAGTGGGGTAAAACTCCTGTTGACCTTACTGATTGAGCTGAGTGTTCAGTGGGTAATTTGCAGTACTGCATGGATATTTACAGTACCAGGAAAAAAGTATTAAACAGGAAATAATAAATTTTTCACTGTTCTGTCTGTGGAAGAGACTTTCCATTGTGTAACTGCAGTACAGGATCACTTGCTCACACTTCATATCCCAGTGCAGAAACCTAGGTCTACCATCTTAACTGCCTCTGAATAGGTGCCAGCAAAGGCCATAGATTGTGCTGCAGTTCCTGGGTTAGCATGCACATGGCTGAGACCAGTAGCTGGGATTAATTTATCAGCACACAGGGTCTTTAAACATACATAGATAATCTTATTATTAAGCCTCTGTTCAATTTCTTTGTGCGAATGTATCCATAGATAAAGTTTATGCCTTTTTCTGTTCTTTTCAAACTGAAGTTTCATCTTCCTCTGCCTTTCATCCTGACCTTCTACCTGTGTTCTCTTGTGCTCTTTAAAGATAATGTTTAAAGTATTATCTCTGGAAATGACAATGTTTCACAATAAGAGACTGAGTGCTGTTAGCAACTCCCAGCAGCACTGTGCTGCTTTTCTGAATGGAAAGCTTTGATTACGTTTAATCATCTATAGTTGGTATGCTAGCATGTGTGTGTTGCTTGTGTTCCAGCACTTTCATTGGCTTTCTGTGTCTGACTCTGTTGAGTAACTTACCTTGTAGTACTCTCTGACAGTGGTTGTTGGTGTTTATTTCCCTCCTTTTACCCACTACTTCAAATTTATGTACCTGTGTGCTAAGTATCGCTCTCCTGTTCTGAAAGTCCTAAGGTCTGACAGCTTGATTTCATTGTATGATTACCATGTTTTCTTATTTAGAGGTTTGGGGTTTTAATTTTCTCCCTACAATAAGACAAATCCTGAAAGGGTGTAACTTTGTTTTTACAATGCAGCTGTGCTTAGCCTGCTGCTGCTTCATGGGAGCTTAAACAGTCAGCTAGACCCCAGTGAATTTCTGCAGGGTGATACAGCCTCTCATGTTCTCAAACCTCCCTCCTTGAACTTGGCAATGCTCCCTTGCTTACAGTCTGCAGGCCGGGGCTGTGCACTCATTTGGTACCTAATCAGGTGCTCTCCACCACCTGAGAAAGTCTATGTGCCTTCTCTGGTTTTAGACATTGGCCTGTGTCTTTGTCACTTTTTTGCTTTGTGCCTGTGCTAATAAAAGCCTGGCTGAACTCAGTGTCTGCTTTTTGTCTGCCCAGTAAACCTGCAAGATGAGCAAAATTCTCACAGGTCATGGCAGTGGGAAGATATTTCAAACACCTTCTACTTTTCAGTATAACAATACAGTAGTGTTTCACTTTCTGTAAACAGATGTTAATAAAATGAATTGTGGGTATAAACCTGGCTTTGCAGTCTGAGATTGCAGCTCAAAAGAACATTCTGAGGGGATAATACTGTTGGCTGCAAGCCAAGGAAAGGAAAAAGATTCTGGGAGGACTTAAATAAGAATGAACAGTTTTTCATGGAAGAAGGATTGTGCTACCTTTAAAATATTTGAGCCATAGATAGACTTTGGGCTATTTGAGTAAAATTCCATTGAGAATACTGTATGTTGTTTGAACACGTGTTTTAAATGTAAATATGTATCTGGAGAGAAACAAACTATACGAGGAAACAACTATTTTCTGACAGTGGTATGCTTTGTGGGCACCTAGTTGGAGTTCAAGATTTCTCTGCTTGTGTATTTTTGTAGAGATTCCTGTATGATGTCTACCATCAATAAATACCAAGTTATATTAAATAGAAAGTTAATTTGGGAATGTGATTATGATGAGTGGTAATCTTTGATTAAACTGTCTCAAGAATTTGGTGGAAAAAGTTGCTTCGTTTGTCAGTATGGCCTTTAAACTATCTGAAAGATCTGGAAAGGTCCAATATCCAGTTTTTGTTAATAATTGTAGCCCTCTGTAATTTTCAGAAGCTAGATTCTTAATCTCCTTATTTCCTATTGTCAGTTAATTGTGTCTGTATTGTCCGTCAATGTCTTTTGGATCTTAACACCAATTGTGTTGGGAAGTAGACCTGTCAGCCTTTACTGTAGTGGCTTTTGAGAATGAGAATAGTAATTTTGCTACCAAAGTCAGCATGTTGCTTCAAATTCATGGCCAAGTTCTGTGGAGAGAAAAGTTGTTGATCTCCAGTAGACACTTTTTAAGAATAAAATTATCTTTAAGCTGATCTGATAGGTGCCTGTTTCAAGCATGTTACTGTGCTTTTATCCAGAGCAATGCATGGAATAAATTAATGAGCAGAAGTTTGATGAAGCATGCAAAAGGAGTTGCATAAGTAGTTTGGCTGGGCTTGTGTGAAATGTTGTGATTTTGGGGAATGGGACAGGATTGAGCTGAAGATGAAGAAAGATTTTTAATGCTTCTGTTAAAGTTACATTTTAAATAGTTTTTTGATATTAGAGGCTTCAAAATACTTTCTAGAGTTGCTAAGCTTATAGGTCAAAACCCAAAAAGAAGAATCCAGTAAGAAAATCTAATAGTAAGTTAGAGATCTCTGTAGATTGCATTCAAATTTTGACCTCAAAAGATTGTAGAAATAGAAATAAGGCTTTTTTTTTTTTTTTGCCTGTTTTCTGTCCCTTTTCTAGAATTGCCTTTTCTGAACCCTTAGCTCCCTGGTGAACTCAAAGGCAGGTGAAGAATAATCAGTTCTGAGCATGTTCTTGCTGTGAGAAGGGTATTTTTCATCATGTTCCTCATTTCCTTGGACAAAGTGCTCCAGCTGTTCTTTATTCAGCAAAGATATCATCAGTTACAGATAATTACTGGGGCAAATCAGGTTATGAGCTGTGGGTTTGCTTTTGAGAGGTCAAATGATGAAAAAAATGCCTATTGCAATATAGTAATTATGCATATGGCTGATTTGACCTGAAGTTCTGTTTCTGAGGAAGAAAAATGATGCTTTCTCGTATTGAACTTTATGGAGTTCAAAAGATAAGATATGAATGAGTGCTGGAATGCAACAACAAATGTGTTCAGAATTGTCTTAATCATTTATACCTTACATACTGGAGTATCTTCCATATATTTTGAAATACAATGGCATTTCAAAGGGCTAAAAATGGTTGGTCAAAGTGGCAGTGATGATCCTTTCATCATGCAGCTCTTCCAAATGTATTGTAGGAGTATAAGGGAGACCATATCCCATTGACTTAATTCTTCAGGAACCTGCAGAGGTAAAATACTGTATTCTCTCAAGAATAAATTCAGTTTGCAAATTGCTTCAGGATACTTGTCTGGTAGGCACACGTCAGGTCTCCAGTAAGTTTTTTTTTCCTGTCTTCTTACTGCAATATGTTCATAATAATGAGTATAAAACCCCACCTTTTTTTGGGGGGGATAGATAACAGCTAATTTTAATTATATGGTTGTAGCTTTTTAAATTCACACATGACTGGCAGAAGGCCCAGGCCTCCAAGCTATTTTGTGCATCAGTACTAAACTTAAAATCTAAAGCTGCCAAAAGGAGCAAGTAGCAAAAAAGTAAAAGAAAAAAAGACTCAAAAGCAACAATTCATGTAAGTGATGTGAACTGGCTAAAGTATCTGGGCCAGGCAAACTTTGCTATGTTGCAACTGCTGCTTGTGGCTGAGCTGATTCTTGGTAACTTCGTTATGTCTGAGCTTATTTGAAGTATTGAGATACATACAGCCATTAGTATGCAACATATAATAACTTATACAGAGATAGTATTGATGAAGAAATATTCTCTGAAGGCAGGTTGTGTACCGGACACTAGGTTTGCATTGTGTTAAATCTTTAAATTTCTCTAAGAGGGAGCCTTCCTGCTCTTTATCCATTTCTACTAACTGGTTTTGGATGTCTGCAGGTAATGCAGCTTTCTGTTTTAATAAGATGATAATGAGATTTCCGCAAATCACAATTTAATCTTAGTCTCTATTGAATTGGAGGTCTGTGTTGTTAAAATTGCAGCTTTGTTCTTTCATGGACTGATCACATTTTGTGTTGATGTTTTATAAAAATCTGTTGTAGCTGACATAATGACTTCAGATCAAGGCTTCTCTTTTTCTTTCTTGGAGCTGCCCAAGACACTGTGTATCACTGCTAGGAGTTGTGGCCATTTAAGTTGAGCACTGAGAAATCTGTGAATGAAAGCTTATTAGCTTGTTTAGTTTTCTGGAAGCAGTGTTTCTTTCCTTCTGTTACCATACCTACAGAATAAGGTATGCTACTGGCTTTCAGACTGCACTGCACCTCTGTTGGTAAGGCATGTAGAAAGCCATCAGTCAGCTAAGGTTCAACTGACATTTGTTTGTGGTGTTAGTAGCAGTATTTTAGGGAGGGTAGGACAGATGCATTTTACGAAGGCATTGCAATGGATCACCATGTGGAGGGGTCGGTCCTTAGTTTCAGTGCAGATTTACTGGTCAGTTTGTAGTAGCTTAGTAGCAAATATCTGAGATATTTGGAAGTTGTAAAATCAACATAGATTCTTAAACCCAGCCACAAAAATTCTGTGTATTTGGGTTTTCCCTGTGTTACAGTTGTCACTGTATTAAGAAATAGTAAAACCATTCTAATTTTATAATAGGAAAAGTAAAAGCTTTGGAAAAAAAATAGGGAAAAATCAACATTAGTTTAATTTTCATGTAATAAAACCCACACAGTCTGACCCTTGCTTTTTTTTCGTGACACATTTTCAAAAGGGGAAAGATCGTTACTTCCAGCAAACACGATTCGTGTCTTTACCACTTTCAGGAAAAATGTCACTTTCCAGTTGCTCCTGTGCAGTAGTCACCTTACATATTGGTTGTGAAAGGAGCAAAATGCCGAAAAACTTACTGTGATTCATGAGATACAGATTACTAAATAGAAATACATGAAGAAAACTAAAAGTCAATATTCATTTATTATCAACAGCTTTACCTTCCTTCTGAACTCCACCTTTTCCCATGAGATCCATGTGAGCTGCAGTGGTGGGTAATTCCTCTAAGTTGTTGAGGTTAGGTTGCTTGGCATAGTAGCTATACCTCTGCCATGTACCTGCCTTCTTACTCTAGCTTCCTAAAATGAAATGCTGCATAACTTAGGACTGAAGTTTTCAGGTTTTCTTCTGCAGAAAAGTGAACAAAACTGCAGACAGCTAACTTGGCCTGAGTGAACAGCTCAGCGTGAACTGCAGAGTGTGATCAGGTAGTGCTTAGTACATCAGGTGAGGTGACATCAGAAGTTACTACCCTTCAGCTGTTTAATGCTGTGCTGAGAGTTAATTTTAATGTTAAGTAGTTCTCCTCTTGAAAAAGATTCTCTTCTTGAAGGTGTTTTGTAGCATTTTAATTTCTTCTCCTCTCCCTCCTGTGACACTTATAAAATGTTTTAATGAATATTGTTTTAAGAAAGATCTCTTAGTTTTGCTACTGGTAAATGAATAACTTCACAGGTATATTATACCAGGAACAGAAGGTATCCTAATGTACCAGTGACTGATAGCTAGAGCTCAAGTCCAGTGAAGGAAGGGCAGAAGTTCAGTTACTTAATTATTGGAAGAAACTGCTAAGGGGAAGAAAGGATGTACTTGGTAGCTTAAGGAAACAAGATAGGTCTTTCCTTTTGCCTTTGACCATTTTGTGCTTCTCTTCTTTCTGGCCAAGTCACCCTCCTTTCTGAAATGTAGAAGACTTTGACCTCCTATGGCCTTCGATAAAGCTGGGATAGTGGTCGCCATCCTCTAGGCTTTTGATGTCAGAGAAAATGTTGGCATTTTTTATTCAAAGCCTGCACTAAGAACTACATTTCTGACCTTCTCTTTGCTTAATACTGTGTCTCAGTGCTGGTGGGGTGGGTATTGGCAAATCAGGAAGAGCATAGTAAAAATTTTAAAATGAACAGTTTAATCTGAGTTGTGGTATGGGATTTCATAGGTTTGAGAGGAAGTATCAAATAACACATTTTTTATCTGTCAAAGAAAGATGGTTAATTAACATTTTTTTGTTATTTAAGTCCACCAGCTAGGACCACCTTCTTTAACAGCAGCTTTTTCTTTGATATTTGTCCGTGTATTTAGTCTCAACAGTTTACTGAAAGATAAGAATCATAGTTTGGAAATGTGGAAAAAATGAAGCCTACTGCAGGCAGAAGAAAGTTGACCGCTCTGGGACAACTAATGCTTTGAACAGAAGCTGTAGAAGGACAAAAGATAGAAGAGCATTATGGATTATGAGCTCTGTCAGGAGGGTTTCTAATGATGTAGATGAGGAAGAAGAGTTGTTTAGTTTTGAGGGAGCACGATAGTCAATAGCGGGTGACAGTTCACAGTTTCTGCTGTAAGTATGCATTTACTGAATAAAAAGTTGCACAGAATTAAACAAGTGGTGTCTCCCTGGTTTTGGTGCTTATTGCTGATTACAATAATATTGCTGTGACTTCAGGGAGAAGGGAGGATGGAAAGCCCACTAAAATTGTGGTTAAATTTCATTTTTAGTTTCTCACAGATCATAGTCCCAGAATTCTGCAGTTTGCAAGCAGTGGAGCATAACATTCCCCAGTGTGTATTTAAGATGACGGATAGCTTGAGTGTTCTCCAGTAGTTTGTCAGGTGTCTGTTTAAAGTATGAAAGGACATGTAAAATATTAATGACCATTCAATTAAGTATTGTTCAAGAGAGAGAAAAAGCTGTTTCCTGAACACTTGCTTCAGAGGTGCTCTTTCCCTGACTTCCTCTTGAAGTGTTAGGGATGTCTTTGATTTTAGAAATGTTTCAGTTTCTGTACAGGAAACAGTTTATTGCCTTGCTGTAGCAGCGTTTCAGTTTTTAAAATAATTTTAGCCCAGTCGATAGGCATGCTTGGAATAAAAAGCAGTCATAACGCACTTTGAGATTGTTACTAGAAACAAGTGCCAAGTAAATAGAGTTGCTTGGTGTTGGATTTTTTTTTTTTTTTGATGGTGGAAAGGTTCAAGGAGATGCTTAGTTGCTTCCTTGAGATAAGTAGAAACTTTGCTATGCAAGTCTGCTGTTAATGAGCTTGACTTTTATTATTGCCAGCTGAATAAGCAGCTCAGAACAGCTAACAGAATTTTGTATTAGTCTTATACCAGCTGGAGTCAGCACAGATGGCAGTAATAGTTTCCATCACTGGGCAAAGATAAATGGCTGCTCTTTTGTAAACATGGAGTAGTTAATGTGCTGTTAGAGACCCCAAGTAATGTATTTGCTAGTATTTATTAAGATGCATTGAGTATCTGTAACGCCAAGTTCTGAGGCAAACAATGTTAAATTTCTGTGAACTTCATTATTATAGACAGCACTGATGTTAAGGAAAGTGCCTTTTTAATAAATAAACTTAATTCAAGAGGACAGAAAACTGAAACGTTTGTAAAGAGACAAAGTGTAATGGATCATATAGTGTGTATGTGCAGTTACAGTAAATTTAGGATCATGTGAGTCTTAGATTTGGAGGAAAAAATGGAGACTGAATTGTTGGGAAATGTTTTCTTTTTTTCTCAGCTTGTGGCAGAGATGAAAAATAGAGGCAGTGTCTCACGCAGGGACTGCAGGAGGTTGCAAATGAAATGGTCAGTGTTCAGCACTGAAAGAAAAAATCCTCTGATACAAATTGCAGCTTAGATGAGGTGATTTAGCTGGAATTGGGTCAGAAGGCACTGGTTTCTGTTGGGAAGGGAAAATTGCTGTAAATCCCTTATCACAATTTTTGGAGATTATGGAAGTAATTTGCAGTAATGAAGACTTAGATGACTTTCAAAAGCTCTTCAGGAATTGGTTTGCAAAAAAAAAAAAAGTTCATGAAAGTAACTTGCCTGGTTTTCTGTGAATGCAAAAACATTTGAAATGTATTCTCTGAAGAAATGCATCTGCTTGTATGTTGATTGTTTTTTCAAGTCTGTTCCACTTCTTTCCCTGCCCTCCCCCAAGACATGAGAACGCAGGTATTTTTAGTTCTGCTTTATGTTCTTGGTAAGTTTTGGGGTTTTGTATTCTGTATTTTGTATTTTCATTCTGTTCAGCATCTTAATATTTTTGTCCAGCATTTAGATCGAGACGATAACATCAATTCAGATAAATTTCTGTACTTGGTTCCTGCATAGGAGTAGTAGTAACTCATAAAAAACCACCCTAGAACTCCAGACTAAACTGTTGTTTTCAGTTATGGCATGGAGAAGAAACCATAAAATAATTACTTTGACCTTGAAGCTCACTGCAGGATGTGGTCAAGGAAAGAACTGAGCAAGACTCGGAGAGCCAGGAAGGGCTTTTTCATAGTTCCCTGCCAGAGTAACTGAGCCTTCCCTTGCTGTATAGGGAACAGATTGCCCAGAGAAGTTGTGAATGCTCCATCCCTGGCAGTGTTTAAGGCCAGGTTGGACAGAGCCCTGGGTGGCGTGGTCTAGTGAGGCGTCCCTGCCCATGACAGCGGGGCTTGGAACTAGAGTCCTTTCCAACCCAAACCATTCTATGATTCTATGCAGAAGCTCTAGCACCTCATGCAACCTTAAAGGTAAAAGGGAGTGAGCATATATATCTGATAATGGCTTTGAATTATAGTTGTATGTGTAAGTTAGTAATGGTTCAGCTTAAAAGAATATTTCTGAGTTTGAGTTGTTTAAGTGTTCTTAGCAATTCTCACTCTAGTTAATTTAGTGTTGCTGTTGGCAATGGAAGAAGAGTGAAGGCAGGCTGGTTGTAGGTATGTCTGCTGCTGTTGGGCGACAGAAACACTCAAGGTTTTGTCTAATGTTGCCATGTTGTGCCTCCCTTCTGGAGAAGAGTTAGTGTGAAGGGGTTAAATTCTAACTTTGGTTTTATGTTCTAGGCTGTGCCATGTTTTGGTACCAAGCTGAGATGTGTGAAAACAATAATCTTTCATTCGGGGAAATCTGGGATGTATTTCACTGTGTCTCCCTGGACAACTCAGATCTGACCATGAAAGTACAGTGGGGACTTGCAGATTGCTAAAGCATACTCTGTGTATAGAGTATACTTTTATCTTCTTTTGTGATTTTCTCACACTCACCCCCCTCTTTCCCTACCCTCTCCCTCCCCCCTTTCTTTGTGGGAGCTGTGTCTCTGGAGGAGAGTTGCTATTGTGTAATGAGGAGACCTCCAAGAAAAACCTTTTGAGACAGCTCTTCAAATGGGCCATATAATTAATTTTTTTGAAACAAGCTTAAGAAGAACTTAGGTTTATACAAATCTACTTTTAGACTGCTCAGTTAGTTGGAAATGACTACTTCACCCAGATCTTCCTGTATTCTTTTCCCTGCTACTGCCTCCCCAAATTAAAACATGTATTTCCAAAATCTCTCTTGTAGTTGTTTGCTTATGCTCTGAAAGCTTAACTAGGAGCTAGTAGCTTATATTGCAGTAACAATAGGTTTACTTTAGATACACTAAACTATTCTCAAGGACTGGCATTGGATAGATTGTGCTAGTTGTACTATTCAGAACTTAGATATTTTCAAAAAATTCACTGTTTCTCTACCTTAAACAGAGAAACTTTCAATCTCTTTTTCTGGTCTTTGATTAGCATAGTAAATAAACTTGAGTTGCATCACTTGTTTATACAGATCAGGACTTTTTTTCACAGCTTTGTGCCATTTCTACAGAGCATCCGTTTTGCTGTTGTTCAGTGTTATGTTTGACCTGAAGCGTGAAGTGCTTATAGGAATGAAAATTCTGAAGATTGTTCAAGGACTGATTTGCTTTTGAAGCAGAATCCCTGGTTTACTTTCATGCCAATAGTTAGGCAATGTCAATAGGGAAACAATTGGTTTTGCTGATAGTTGTTTCTTCAAAGACTTGTTTAGGGCTGCTCCTTCAGGAGGAGGGTGCATGTTTTGATGGAGATTATTGCAGTGTATTCGTTACTGTTTTTCTGAGGGGAATCTTGGAAAAATATTAATCATCCGTGAGGTATTACTACAGTATAAGAAAGAAAAGCTCCTCTCTTGTGCCTCACATATTTAAATGATGCTGACTGTGCAGTTCGTGTTGTTTGCACTGTGGGTTAAGCATTAATATGTAGTATGTATATGAAACATGCCCCAGGACATAGACACATGAATTGGTTAACCCATGGCATTTCAAGCACTCTGTTTTGAAAGATTGCAGACATCTCATGAAACCCCTAAAGGTGATTTGTCTATAGATACAGGACTAAGTATATCTCTGGATGAATTCAGGCTGCAGTTCTCACGCTTAAGTTCTGTCTTTCAAAGCACAATCCTCTGTTTCTGTTTCTGATGGGACCTGGTTTAGATATACACCTGTCTTGATCTAGGGTTATTACTTGAAACTTGCTCTTTCTGCTCTAGATTCAAGTTCTTTGGAAGTCTGGTAGCCAAATACTGAAGGATGGTGTATCTAGCCAGCCATTGGATTATCATTCGTGTTGTTGCAACTGGAAGTGATGTGTTACAGTGGCTTTTTCTGCTTTGTTTTCATACGTTTTCCCTGTGGAACAGATCAGGTGATTTGCACATCCTATTCAGATATTTTAAGAAGAAACATTTTTTCACTTTGTATATCTTTTATTGTTGATTTAGAGTTTAAGCCCATTATGAAACTAGCTTTGCATATAGGAGAGGGCAGATTCAGTTGCTTCTTTAGCCTAAACAGATATATGCTGAATTTCCCATCAAAATCAGTGGTAGGTTACAGAGCTCTCCCATGCACACCCTTATGTTCATCACATATGACTGGACTGTTGCTCTGGAAACAGCTGCAATGTCGCAAGTGACTTCATTATGATTAAATGAGGGGAAAAAAATAGAACAAAAGAGCACATTCCTGTTTCAACATGCAACTTGGAAACTGTCTCACATGCATTCTCTGTATTTAACAGCTCTTCTTGGTGACAGGACACAGATCTGCCATGCTAGTTGGGAATAAAATCAGTAATTTGCTATTATTTGTTTCAACAAGGATTGCACTGTACCAGCTACTAAGAAGGAGAAAAAAATAACTGCTACTGTTGAACACAGGACAAATGCAATTAAATGATGTGTGTGGATCTGTCAAAAAAGAGCCCATTATTGTTTAGACTTATATTTTTGTCCCTCACAGGGACTTAATTAGTTCTCTTAAACACTGAGAATGCTTTAGTTTCCAATTATACCTGGGATTATTTTCTATTTATTTCTAGATTCTGTACGATATCTGGGTTTCTGAAGCAGGTCTGTCACTGCCACTAAACAGAAGATTATAAAAATGTGCCAAGATGCTGCAAAATTATTTGGCATTGGCTCAGCGTTGTTACTGATTTGTGGTTACTTACGTGTGCTTTTGTTATTTCACACTTATGGGCTTGTCTGGTAACTTTAAGTCTTCAATGCTGGATAGTAAATAAATGCAACTTAATAATGACTAAAAAAGTGTAATACAGAGTTAAGGTTTCCTAGACCTGACTCCTGTCTCTTTCTTTCCACTTAACTCTCTAGAAGCTGCTTGCTGAAGGTTGCCCAGTCTCTGGTTTTCTAAACACAAAACTCAGTTCGTTGGTGCAACTTCCATTCAGAAACATGGTTGTAGTCAGACCAGTGGTTCTTGCTTGGAGGTGAGAGGAAGATCAATAGCTCTGCAGGGGTGCCACCATTCCCTGGCACAGGGGTGCCTGTGCAATGCTGGTTGGATGTCTGGCTAATTCATTCTGACTATCCTTCTGGGCCTAAGTTGGGGGCCTGGGTTACTCGCTGGTTTCTGTAGTAGTCTGGCTTGCTGCTGGTCACGTGTTGGTGCTTCACTGGGAATCTGTCCAGATTTCTGAGCTGTGGCAGCCTGTCCTTCTCTGAGCCTTACAATAAAAGGGGCTGCTCGATAAAGGATGTGCATTCATTTACATCATTGTTTGGAGCACTCCTTGCTGCTCCAGCTTCTGTGTGAATGTGAAGTCAGTCATAAGTCTGCAGAAGTTTAGAAAAGCTTGGCATACATATTCCCATTAAGACTTAAGAGAATGGCAAAGCTGAGAGACTTGCATACAAGGAGAACGTGATTTCAGTCATGTTCTGCTTGATAGGTGCTTCCACAAATCAAGATCATGAGTTTGGGACAGGTGTTTAAATTGTTGTTTCGTTTTTTTTCTCTCCTTCTTTCAGTTGACTTTTTTTGTTGTCACTGGTTTGTTAAACTGAATGAAGTAGTTGACCTGCGAGACAGTTTCTCAGTAGTGGCTGAAGCATAGAAAGTAAAGGGCATGAGGCATGCTGGAAACGCGCAGGGTAGCTTTTTCTTTGTCTCTGTCCATACGAATGGCTAAATTGTCATTTGCAGCCATTGATAAAACTTCAGTGTCATTAATGCTTTCAGGTAAATTGTCATTTTCTTTCCTAACAGTGTCTAATGCCTTCCTTTTTTGTCAAAGCAAAATGAGTAAGCTTATCCTGAGTAATACATGAATTATCTTTTCCATTATCTCTCAGGAAGTTCTGATTGTTTCTGAAACCTTGTGTACTACTGATCTGCTACCTGAGGAATGTGTCCACTCCCTCTATTGTATAAATACATGCTGTAACCATCAATATGAATCTGTTGTTCAGTTGTTTTTTTCTGGAAAATTAATTAACAGTATCAAAACAGTGTATTTTCTTGTACAAAGCAATTATTTTCTCTGAATGTATGTTTTTATAATCTATGTAGGTAGATGTACATGAGTATCTTATCTCTCAAGAATCTTTGCATAGTGTCATGTTCCCTTTTCCTTTTGTTGCTGGAATCCTAAGTTAAATTCTGAATCATAAATTCTGATTAGTGTGTGAAGACAGCTGCTTAGTCATGCTGTTTCTGAAGCTCTGAAGTAGGACTTAATAATTAAGGAAAGTATTGTGAATGTGCATGTTCCTGGATAAATTAAATACTGGTAACACTCACATGCAATGTGTACATTTATTCAGTCAAAACTCCATCACAGTAGTCCTTTGAATTATCATCATGTATGTGGTAGGGTGTGTAAACAGCTATTTAATTCACAAAATTCAGACAGACCTATTTTCATTGCATGCTGTTACTGCCCATATTTGATATTTTTAGCAGATACAGATTGTACTGACGCACCATAATTGTGAGAGGCCAGTTCTTTCTGAATTGCTATTTATAGGCTGGCCTGGAATGCTCACATGATGATATTGTTTGTAATCCTAGGCATTTACATTGCCAGCAATGTTATGGCAAAGAGCTGGTCAGTATTTCCATTATACAATTCTGTTTCCAAGCCATATACCTAGTGCCTAACCTAAAGCTTGGCTTGGAGATTGAGGATGTACCTCCTCTGCAAGTGGCATAAATGCTGTCTTTGTATTTTTGAAAGAGCTATGTGATTGTAATGGCTTGTACATTTCGTTATCATGTTGCTACAACAAATATTAAAACGTGGAAGTTAAAGCAGGATTTGAAAAGTATCCATGAAAAAATGGTCAAAGAATAGGCAGACAACTGAAACCTAAGCATTGCAGTCTGTATGTGAGGTCACTCTGGTATAGTTCAATCAGAAATGTCCAAGGCACGAATGATTTCGAGCTGGGTTAGTAAGACCCTGTTGCAAATACAGGGCAAACTTAATGTTGGCAGTATGTCAACACTTTGTTTCAAAGTGTTCTTTAGCTTTATTAACTTAGGTTCACTCCAGTGCTTTAGCCCAGTGGTTAAAAAAATAACCAACAACTTCATTTGAAGAGAGCACAAAAGGAGGATCAGAAAATAATCAAGCTGGCAGGAAAAAAATTACATTTATGTGTGCTTGTAATAGAGTATGTAAAGGCAAAAAAAGGTGAAAACCAAATTTTGTTTTTTTTCAGCTGCTTAATGGACTTTTATTTCCTGCCCTTCTACCTAGGCTGATATTCTTTCTCCCTCCTTTCTTAACTGTTTTGAGTTGCTTGCTTTTCACTTCAGGATATTGAGGTTTGGTTGGTTAAGTACAGTAAGGCTTTCCTGTGTTTGTCTGGTCAAGTAGTGAGGGATGAACTTTATCTTCTGTGTTTATTAACCTTCAGTTTTATTCTCTAATACCATTTCACTGCCTTAATTTATAACCCAGCAAAAGGTACTTTTAACCATTTAAACATTGGCTTTAGAAGCAAATCTAAACTTCTTTTGTTTAAATTTTGAGAAATCTTACTGGTCAACTTTTGGATCTTGAGCGCTTACTTTCTGTTTTAAAGAATTTGTCCTTATTGCCAAGTTAATCTCAGTAACAAACAATGGGAAGGAGGAGGAGGAGCTGGATGTTTTTGTGGAATCTCCTGTCATCTCTTCTAGTTGTTTTTATAAAGCTCCAAAAGCAGCTTCAAAAGTTCACACTAATTTAAAACCAAAATAAATATACATTTACTAGTAATATGCTTTCTGAATTCTCTGATGCTTAAAAGATATGTTTTCCCACAAGTTATTAGTAGAATCTCACCCAGTGGTATTCTCAGAGCAGAGTATTGTTACAACACTAAACAGGTTGTCATAGGACAGCAGCAAATGTGATACTTTAAAAAAAGATTTTCTTTGTAATTAGTTCCAGGCTTTTACACTTGCTTTTTATTGACTAGTTCACCACAGGCGTTGCACAGAGGAGTAGGTTCAGTAAGAACCTGTGGAGAGCTTCCATTTCTGTGGTAGGTTTGTTAAGTAGAAACAGAATTGCAGTGCCAAAATGTACCTGCTCAGTTTATAGCATAGTAACGGAGACGGAAAGATGTGTATTTGAAGGATGCTTTTGTGTGTTACATTTATCTTGATC
The DNA here is from genome assembly GCA_024733675.1 of Psilopsiagon aymara. Classification (NCBI taxonomy): domain Eukaryota; kingdom Metazoa; phylum Chordata; class Aves; order Psittaciformes; family Psittacidae; genus Psilopsiagon; species Psilopsiagon aymara. Next base: position 28,027 of record JANRGW010032461.1, read on the forward strand.
CTCAGTATTTGGAAAGTGAGGTATAGAATACCAAGATGTCTGTAAAGTTTTCCATTGTGACCTGTTGAGAAAAACAACTGTGAATAAAGCAAATATTTTTAGTCCTTTAGATTATGAAGTAAAAATACTGTCTCTAGCCTTCTTTCCTGGAGTATTACTTACTGGATGAAGCTTTTGGATTGGATAATGCCACAAATGTCTTACGCTTTTTTTTTTAATAAGAGAGAAACAACCAAACCCTTAATATTGTTTCGTGTCCCAAGCTTTAGCTTTGGTTGTGCAGACAGGTCCTAAGGTAGAAGAATATTTTTGCTATATTCCACAACTCAGTATTGTCATTTTGGGCTTGGACTTACGTATCATCTTTTCAAATTGCTGCATTTTCTTTTAATCTGCAACTTCTTCTGAAACAATGGTAAACGGTGTGTTAATAATGGCATCATCATTTCAGATAATTGCAGAAAGCTGATTAAGGGGTTCTGCAGTTAATTTACCAATGCTGTTAATTTAGTTTAAAAAATGAGTGTCTAGCATGAGCTTTGGTAACATTTTCTTTAGTGTCAGACTTAAATCATTTTCTACCATGATTTATACCGATTCCTACATGAATGGTATTGGGTGCATAGTTCAGCTGAGGTCTTGCGCGCAATTTTGTTCCCTTTGGAAAGGATGTATTCCTTCTACAAGTTTCCTTAGCCTCTTTGTAAAAAGACTTCTGGAAGATTAATGACTTAAAATAATTTCTGGGGTCCCAGTGAGTTATTTTAAGGTAGTAAGGCAATGATATTTATGCTAAAAGTGTTTTGGAGGAAAAGAAGCCAGACACAACCCATGGACTGTGACTTTTGATTTCTCTCTGTTAATAAAAATCACAGACTCAGTAAGGATGAGCCACTAAAATCTTCTCCACCATCCCTGCACATCTTGTGTGCAATCCTGGAGAGGTCTCTGCTTGGTTTGATATTTCTTTTATAAATGAACCAGAGAAGGGATTAAAACTGGTATGACAGAATATGTTGGCAGCACTACGCTGCTGCTGCTGCTGTTGTTAGAGCATGGCAACCACAGAAAGTTGTGGGAGGACCTTCAGGTGGGTTGTGGCTGGCTCATAAAAGGGTGCATGAAACTGTCTGTGAAACACAGATCTCTTCTAATGTTAAGTACCTAGCATGGTTTCTGGAGTCCCTGTTCTCAGAGCCATCTTGATGTTATACTCATTCAAGGGGAACAGCAGCTTGGCATTCAGCAAATGGGTGAAAAATGTCCAGGGGCTGCTATGGCCTGCTGGGGAAGCATGTTGGGAAAGAGCAGGGAGTGAGGGAGGAAGCTTCATGTCTCTGTGCAGCTGCAAAGTGATCTTGACTGCTGTATTCATTGTGATCCTACCACTTCAAAAAGGCATGCTGGACCCAGGAAGAAGTAGAGAAATGTCAGTAAGGGTGGTGAGCTTACAGACTGCTTTTACATGAGAAACCAATACAAAACTGAGAAGTGTTTGGTCTAGAAGACAACAGCAGGGGAAGAGAAACGGGTATGGTTAGAGACCTGCTCATCCATAAACCGCAGGAAGAATTTTTTACTGTTTGTTACCTTACAGGAGAGATTTTACCTTAAATTATCAGGAGGTGGGTTCAGAACAAATAAAAAAATGTGCCTGTAATTAACTGTGGACTATGTCACAGGACGGTGTGTCACTTTTAAAAGTTCATGTGATTAAAAAATGGTTAGGTAAAGGAATATAGAAGAAAAATTATCAAAGGCCATTAAGCTCAATCATATCAATTAATTCTGTCTGAAGTTTCTTACTGTCTGTGGCTGGTGAGAGTGTCTCTGTTCTGCACCTGTACTAGCTTGCTGCTGAGTTTTCCGCTGTGTTCATCAGGTGGCTTGATTAAAGGGTCTAATGACTGTTAGAGGTAGGATCTGTCCCTTACCTGATATGTCAGTAGCCTAGTACTCAGTGCTACTTCACCTCTTCTCCCCTGGTTCATGTTCCCATTTGCACATTGGTGTTTACTGTGCACATTCCTTGAATTGGTACAGCTGGTTTCTGGTTCTTTAAACTAAATCAATAAAGATAATTTTAAAAATAAAGAATGGCAAAGCAAACCAGTGTTCCCCTTGACACTCCAGCTCCTCTTGCCATACATTTATCTAGCAGAGGCTCAGCTGAATATGACAGACCGTGGTACAGAGCTGGGAATGAGAAGCTGGAGGAGAGTAGAAACTTAAACTGGCTTTGTCTCTTGAACACTTACAGTGAGCTTTTCTTAGAGCAGCTGTTGCCAGTTAGTTGGTCTGAAGCTTACTCATTCTGCCTCAGACCTGAAACAGCATACACACTTGAAACCCTACCAGTTTTTCCTCCTCCCCACCCCTGCAGTGATAAAACTATTTCACCTGCAGCCTAATTAAAGGTACAGTATCTGCTTTCAAAGTTTTCCTTTCTCTGTTTCTGATATGCTCTCAGAAAGAGTTTGCTCAGTAAAGTAGGTCTTCAGCTTTTAGAAATGAAATGATTTATATGGCTCTTGTCTCCTTTTTTCTTTCTGATCTCTAATACAAACTGAATATTTTTGTAATTCAGGCCTTTGCAATCCACAGAAGACCTAGGCAATGGTTCTTCAAGGGTATTCTAGGAATATAGCAAAGGCTAGATAGTTATGTTTTCTATGCAAAAATATTCTTGCTTCTACAAATTTACATATTTTAAAAACTTTAAATTTGATTGTTACTTCATAAGCTTTGCAGTCTGAATACACTGTAGGAACTATGCCATTCTAAAAGATATTTGGTAGAACCCCTTTTAGAATATTCACTTCTGTTCACTATGCTTAAGAAATACAAAATCAAACCGATTTTTAGTTAAGATAGCCAGAGAATTTCAGAACCTACATGGAAGAGCTAGGAGGGAAGCATAACATATGAGAACATATGAAAGCTGATTTGTAGTCAAGTGTTAAATTACACTATAATATTGATACAAGAACAAGTAAGTAGGATTTGATTTTTTCAACATGATAAATTGAGAAAGCTTTCTAGACAGCAGGAGCATGTGTAGCCTTCCATGAGGCAGAACATGACTGACTTTGAATTTTTCAGGCTTCATCTTAAAGACTTTATAGCATTGTTGGCTGTGACACTTGCAGACTACATGTCCTGAAGATCTTTGATCCCTTGCTGGGTTCTTCATAACAGACTGCCTGTATCTTTTAGGAGACATGAAGAAATTTCAGGCATAAAAGCCAGATGTGAAACTCCACTGAAGGGTACTGGGCTGCTACAAGTTTTCTATTTCATGTTGAATATTTCGTTGTGTTAAACTGATATGTATGGGTTGGTGTGGGGACCATGTAATTAAGGATTTTTTAGAGTGTTTTTCTGTTTTATTGGTTCTTAGAAGACACAAGTTGGGAATGATAGTAATGGTTAAAAATTCCTGGATCACAAACCTTGCAGATCATCTTGCAGGGCCACACAGATAGAGCCTGTAGTGCAGGACCACATCCAGATGGCTTTTGAATATCACCAAGATGGAACCTCCACCACCTCCTTGGGCAGCCTGTGCAAGTGCTCAGTCACTCTCAGAGTGAAAAAGTGTTTTCTGATGTTCAGAGGCAACCTCCTGTGTTTCAGTTTGTGCCTCTGGTCCCTCCACTGTGCACCACTAAAAAGGAGTCTGGTTTTGTCTCTTTACACCTTCCCTTCAGGTGCTTATACACATTGGTGAGGTTATTCCTTGAGCCTTCTCCATACTGAACAGTACCAGCTCTCTCAGCCTCTCCACTCAGGAAAAATGCTTTAGTTCCTAATTTTTAACTTTTAATTTTTTTTTTCCTGATTCTTTTGTTCTCCAGCATATAAAGCCAGGCTTCCTTAAGAACATGAATTCAACCATTTAGGATTCAGTTAGATCTAGAAGAATGTGCTTAATACTGGATTCAAATACCATTTGGGTCTTTTAATCTGTGATCTGTTAAGGTCATATATTCCAGTCTTAAGATGATCCTGCAGAGATATTGCTGTTACTGTTGCTACAGCTCTAAATATTTCCTATATTGCTGTATATAAGTGGTGTGTACTTCATTTTTCTGTCCAGGAAATTTTAGGGATCTTTTTCCACAGTCCTAGTTGTAGAAGTTGTACTAGAAGTCTGGAGTGTTTGTTGCTTCTCTCATTTATTTCTACTGTGTAGTATGTGGTGAGGAGGTGGTTGTCATTACTACCAAGTGCATGTCACTACATATATAACATAATGCCTGCTAGAGAGGTCTTGCCTGCAAGCTTTGCTATAAAAGAAGGAAACATTTGTGGCTCAAAGTAAAATAACATTTACACAAATTGTCATAAATTCACAGCTCTATGGGAAAGGGGGAGCCTGTTAAATTTTAATTGCTCTCACCTGCCCTGTTGCATAGGATGTGTTCTCTGACAAGGTATTCAGCCCAGTAACTCATTTAGCTCTCTGATGAGATGTGTATTGTAAAATACCTCTCCACCAGAAAGGCGGCTAACCTCTGTCTGAAGCCCCCAGATGGAAAATCTGTGAGTGCTTTTGCACTTGCCATCCTTCTCTGCCAGAAATTATCTGTTCACAGATCCTAAAGTGAGTTTGGGTTGTGCCTTTCCTGCTAGGCTCAGTAACTCAGTGCTTGATGTCTTCTCTTCATGAATGTCAACTGCCTTGGCAGCTGTTCTCTTTTTGTTAACTGATAAACTTGGAGCATGTGCTGTGAAGAATTTTTTTCTAGCCTTCGGGTGACTTTTGTGGCTCATTTCATGGCATGCTAGGTTACTAGATGTAACTGGATTGCTGCTTTAGTGTTCTAGAGATAAGTGATCTCACTTGTATGAGTGCTGTACAAGAATGATAAGTGATCTCACTTTATGAGTGCTATACAAGAATAAAGTGTCCTCAGTACTTTTAGATGTTGGTCCTGCAACAAATCAGTACACCTTATTCACTTTGTCTATTTGTGTAGAGTTGATCTGAGTTTGCATTCTTGTTTGTTGTTCACACAATAAATCTTTTTTATCCCATGAATCATCATCACCACCTTTCTCTGCATAGTGTCCACCTTCTGACAAATGGTAGCAGTTGTTAACACTGTCTGTTAGAGCAGATAATGTCATCTCAAAGTCATCCAATCATTCTCAAAGTTACAGCCAGCTGAGTTAGACTTTCTTCTGCAAAATCTTTTTAGTGAAGAGATGGAAATTGGTCTGCTAATGTCTATTGTCATCACACTTGAGGAAAGTTTTCATTTTGAATACAAATTAATGAACAGTAGTTTCTTTCTGATAAGTTCATTTTATTCATGTCACTAAAAACGCATGCTAGGATGAAACAAAACCAGTACTTTGTGCATTTTGCTGAGTCTTAAGCAAGTTGTCCATACAAAAGTTACATTTGAAGAATGCTAACATGCATTTGCAGGGCTGTGTGAAAGGTTGAAGTATCAAGCCCAATTCACATCTCTCTTGAAATCTCATTAGTAATATAAGCAGAATGGTAATTTTCACTGTTGCATTAAAGAAATACGACAGTGAGTCTTGGGGTTTTTTTTCTGTTATCCAGCCTGAACACATGGTCAGGCCTGTTACACGTGTATTTTCAGTAACTTTTCATCTGTAACCTTGTTCTGTTTGAATAAGAAAGATTATGCTTGCATCCCAGCAAATAGAGTGATATCCCACCCCCTCCCTAATGAAAGTGAGGTATTAGAACCCAGGTTCAGATCCAGTTTCTCAGTTAATACTTATGGTTGAGTTCTTTCCAGTACATGGAATTTCCACTGATTAGAGATCTTCTGTCTTGATCCTCTTCAGTGAAGCTGCTAATCTCTATTTATATATTTGTAGCAAATTGTAATGTAATTTTGAACAGGCAAAGTAACAAAGTTTAATTTAACTGATGAAAAGATGAAAGATATATTGCTTATCAAATTTCCTTCACATGCCTTTGAAAGTGGTCTGTCTTGCAATAAATACTGTATATGTGATAAAATAGCAATGTTATTTTTCAAATAGCTTTAAGTGCTACCTGCACAGTGTGTCTGTCTTCACTGCAGCCTAGTTTTTTTGATGGTTCTTGAAGACAGTATTTCTGAAGGAATTTCTATGGAGCAGTAGTGTTGAAAGGGAACATTCAAGTTGGAGAGCTAAGAGGTAGTTAATAGCTGAGAGCAGCTAACTCAAGTAACTGGTTGGTTGGGTGCAAGAGCCTCAACAGATTATGTGCATGGAGTTGAAATGCCAGTTAATGCTTGGGGCGTTTTTCTCCTCGAGAGCATTAGTAATAAATGCAATAGGACAGGCATAATGGGTACCTAATATATGCCACAGTATTTTTTTATTAACACTTCTAGAATATGTTTCCACATTTGGGGTAAGAATTGTTCATGTGAGACTAGTTTTAAGAGCTAATAGATCTTCGTCTAAAAGACTGGATTCATTTTCCCCCTCCCTCTTTTTCTCCTAGTGACTAGTTACTACTCATCTATATTCTTTCATATTCAGTTTTATTGAAAAGGAGTGAAAAAGAATTGTTTTTAAAGGGTCAAGACTGCTTTGTAGCATAACTACCATTAGTAGGAATCTTGAGGTAGACTCGCCTTTTTGTTATGAATCTAACTGGATATTACAAGAGCAAGTGTAATATGCTGGTGATAGTGGTTACGTTGTATTTCTAATAGGTGTAGCAGGTTTTCATTACAATAACTAGAGTCTTAGATAAGTTTTGAATGAGTATAATTAAAGACTGGGGGAAAATAGATCATTTAATGTGGTAGAGGACAGGGTCCCAACAGTCAGGTTTGGGTTAGAATCATAGAATAGTTAGGGTTGGAAAGGACCTTAAAATCATCCAGTTCCAACCCTGCCATGGGCAGGGACACCTCCCACTAAACCAAGTCACCCAAGGCTATGTCCAACCTGGCCTTAAACACTGCCAGGGATGGAGCATTCACAACTTCCCTGGACAACCCATTCCAGCGCCTCACCACCCTTACAGTAAAGAACTTACTCCTCATATCCAATCTAAGCTTCCCCTGTTGAAGTTTCAACCTGTTAGCCTTTGTCCTATCACCACAGTCCCTAGTGAATAGTCCCTCCCCAGCATCCCTATAGGCCCCCTTCAGATACTGGAAGGCTGCTCGAGGTCTCCACGCAGCCTTCTCTTCTCCAGGCTGAACAGCCCCAACTTTCTCATCCTATCTTCATATGGGAGGTGC